>CAJNDV010002217.1:0-13119 GCA_905221635.1 Symbiodinium sp. CCMP2456
AGCCTTGGCTAAGCCCTTAAATCCTACATGCCCCTTAAACCCCTACACCCCAAAACTTCGGACCCTAACCCCTAAACCCTAACCCCTAAACCCTAAACCCCTAAACCCCTAAACCCCTAAACCCATAAACCCAAAAACCCTTCATAAAGGGCCCTTCGAGCGCTGCCTAGGCGTTTCTAGGATGTATACCGTATAAGACCTTTTTGTTTAGGGTTTAGGGTTTAGGGTTTAGGGTTTAAGGGTTTAGGGTTTAGGGTTTAGGGATTTAGTCAAAGGAAGTTGCAGGTGGGGAGTTTAGGGTATATAGGGCTTCTATAACGCTTCTATAAGGTACATAGGCCTTCTATAACGGTAACTACCCGCCCACCTGAAAGTGTCCTATAGATACAGGCTCCATTCGGGGGATCTAGAATATAAGGAGAAAAAATGGTCTGGGCTGTTTCTGGTCCTGCAGGGTTCAAGGGCTAACCCTAAGGGTCCAAGTGCTTAATAATCATATACCCTCCTGAAGACTAACCTACAAAACTACTTTCCGCAACCCAAACGCATGATACTAGGTCCTTCGGACCCATACCCTAAACCCTAAACCCTAGTCATGGTGCAAGTTTTGAGTTCGGCAGTCGTGAGTTTTCGACTGTGAGCTTTCACGGTGGTACTTGGGTTCACGGTTTAAGGTTTGCTTAAAAGGTCATGGGACTTAGTAACTGAGGTTATAAACATGGTGACTATACGGATAACCCCAATTAGGGTACTTATAACCCTACCTTTATACTAAGTCCCAAGATCCTCCAAGTAGGCCCTAAACCCTAAACCCTAAACCCTGAACCCTAAACCCTAAACCCTTATAACCCTACTTACTAAGTCCCAAGATCCTCCAAGTAGGGTTCTGGGCTAGCTTTCTTAAAGCCAAAAGCCTGGGCCAGGTCCAGACGTGCGAAAGTGTCGCGCCAGTTTAGGGTTTATGGTTTAGGGTTAGGGTTTAGGGTTTAGGGTTTAGGGTTTAGGGCTTGACATCCCATACACAAGTCATCCTACATTTCACGAGGGGACGCACACACACACATGCCCATCCTGACAAGTGACTGGAGCTCCTGCTGTGGTGAGGATTCACACTGGCCCTTATCACTTGCTGTACTGATTTTCTGAACTCGGCTCATACAGAAGCCTGGCTACCTTTGCTTACAGGGTTCCTTCTTATAAGCATAGTGTAGCAGACCCTAAACTCCGTCCTAATTATAACTGTTCTAACTATAGCATAACAAGCCCATAAGTCTAACGTTTCTATGTCACGTTCCATCGCAGCATCCGAAGATGGCAGCCCCCTCCCTCGGGGAGAAAGGACGGGGCCTGACACGTGCAGTTAAAATGCAGATCCCAAGCTCGCGACCCCAAAATGCTCCGTGTTCCTAAACTAAGCCCTAAACCCAACCTGTTTGGCGACTATGGGGTTCGGGGCTCAGGGGCTTACTTTTGGTTTCTCTTGCTTTGGGTTGAGGGTTTAGGGTTTAGGATTGTGTTGCTAGGGCTTCTCAGCTAAATCCTACAAACTTGTAAAATCATGACAAGCCCATCGAAACGTTGCTGTGGGAGCTCTACTACCGCGGTCCGTGGATGCTTATCCATTTGGAGGGGGTCTTCTAAGTCACGACTTACGGCTTGCTTGGAGGGTCGGGAGACTTAGTAAGTAGGTAATAAGTAGACTTATAAGTAACCTCAAAGGAGCTCTAACTATAAGTCTATAATATAACCATTTACTAAGTCCCCCGACCCTCCAAGTAGGGCTATAGCCCTCCGACAGCCCTAACCCCTAAACCCTAAACCGCCCTTTATAACATGTTTCCTTCATCTGGTTAAGCACAAACGGTGCATCATCCCCAAGCCCTAAACACCTAAGCTTTCAACCCTAAACCCTAAACCCTAAACCCTAAACCCTAAACCCTAAACCTATCAAAACAGGCCAAGAGTCCTAAACATCCATTCCTCAAGGCCTAATATAGGGGCCTTCCTTGTAAGGGTTTCTGTCTGAGTTCTGTCAGAGTTCCAAAAAAAGGACCCCTAGCATACGGGTGCTTTAATACTTAGAATAGGGTTTTGGGGTATATTCTACTATAACTGTAATAGGAATCCTAAACCCAAAACCCCAAAACCCCTAAACTCTAAGTAATAATATCCCTAAACCCTAAACCCTAAACCCTAAACCCTAAACCCTAAACCCTAAACCCTAAACCCTTGGCAACTACCCCGGCTTGTATAGAAGACCACCAGGCAGCCTCAAAGCTCCGAAACCTACAGTTCTATCGGCTTAGGGGTTTAGGGTTTAGGGTTTAGGGTTTAGGGTTTAGGGCTTAGGGCTGAACTTAGACCCCTAGCAAAAATTATAATTTTAGCTGCTTCTTAGGGTTTATAGTAGCCAAAGAATAAAAAATATTTCTAAGTACCCCCTAAGGTTAAGGGTTCAGGGGTTTAGTGTTTGGGGTTTCTAGACCTTACAAACCCTCAACAACAAACACCCCAAACAACATTACAAACCCACAATTGCCGCTGCTTAAACCAAACGCTGCCCTAAGCCCTAAACCCTCAACTCTGCCCTAAGCACGGAACTTTGCCTTAAACCCTGCACGCTCAACTTTGCCTTATACACTAAACCCTCGACTTTGCCCAAGCCCTAAACCCTAAGGGTTCAGCTGGGGTTCCGAGAAGGTCTCTTCCCCGCTTGCTGCTGCCGGGCTCGGAATGGATTCCAGGCAGATGTTTGGGGTTTTGAGGGTGTGAAGCTGTGGAGGCTCCCTTTAGGGTTCAGGGTGTAAGCGTTTAGGGGTTTGGGGTTTATAGGTTTAAGGGGTTAAGGGTTTAGGGGTTTAGGGTTCCGGGTTCCGGGTTTAGGGTTAAGGGGTTTAGAGGAAAGTGTATATAAATGGGTACCTTTCTTTAAGAAGGAATTAAAAAAAAGGATCTGCAAGTTTTGGAGTTTGGGGTGTAAAGATTTGAGGGTTTCATAGGGTTCAGGGTTTAGGGTTGAGAGTTTTTTTGGAGGGTCGGGACTTAGCAAGTAGCTAGTAAGTGGGCTTACAAGTACCCTAAAAGGGATCCAAATTGGGGTTATGGTACTTCTAAGTCTGTACAGTAGCTACTTACTAAGTCCCCCGACCCTCTAAGCTGGGTTTAGGTGCTACTTAAAGGATCATGGGACTTAGTAAGTAGGGTTATAACCAAGGTAACTATACTTGTAACCCAAATTAGGGGACTTATAACCTTACTTACTAAGTCCCATGATCCTCCAAGTAGGGTCAGGCTTTTCGTAGGGTTTCTTCAAACGGGATCTACAAGGGCTTGAATAAGGGATTTCAGAGGCTCAGGGGTTGATAGGGTTTAGGGGTATTTAGGGTTTAGGGTTTAGGGTTTAGGGTTTAGGGTTTAGGGTTTTGGGTTTACAGGTTTGAAGGTTTATCGGAAACCCCCAAAAGTCGGAGACCGGATTGAAGACAATTAGTGCTGGGATTCCCCATACATTACTCCTAAGGATTGAGGCTATTGGGTTTCCAACTTTTGGGCTTCTACTGTAGGGGTCAGGGTTCGTTCGTGGGTTCAGGGCTTAGGCAGGGTTCAGGGTTTAGGGCTTTGTAGGGCTACTTTAAATTAAAGGGTTCTACAAGGGCTCGACGAGGGATAGGGGGGGTTTTGAGGCTTTTCAACGTCAGGGCTCAGGGCTTTACTTGGGTTGGGGGCTAGGGTTTAGGGTTTAGGGTTCTGTACTTTGGGTTGGGGGGTTGATGTAGGGGCCTTAAATAATTAGAATAGAGTTTTGGGGTATATTGTGCTATAGTTATAATTATAAGGAGGAGCGGGTAATCATGAATGCCCCTATATTAGGGTTTACGGTTCAGGGTTTAGGGCTCGGGCTTACGGGTTTCGGGGACTTCATGAGTTCAGGTAGCTTCATGGCATATACGCTGGCCTAAAACGGCTTCGATGAACGCTGGTGGCCAAAAGATGCCCCTAAACCCTAAACCCTAAACCCTAAACCCTAAACCCTGAACCTTAACCAAAAGTAGGTCGTATGTAGGTCGACCCTCCGCGGGTGTTGTAGGTGTTGGAGTTCCTTAAAGACGAAATGGACCCTAAAAGGGCTTAAGGTTCATATATCATTTTGGGATTCATAGTATAAGGGTATAGGGCCCGTACTTTTAAGGGTCGTTTGGTCCTTAAGGTGAGGGGCCTTACTCGTTCAAAGAAGGGTCTTGGGCCCTGGGGTAGCATAGGGGCCAGAATAGTTAGAATTAGGTTTTGGGTAGGTTATAGCCTTGTTCTAGTTAGGAACCCCAAACGGTATTGGTAATGTTTAGGCCCCCCATATTCTGAGAGTCATGTAGGAAATGTGCAGGGGCAGTCTATTTCGAACCAGTTTAGACCGCGCAGCTACACCTTCCGGCAGCAGCAGCAGGAGTGAGAAAGGCCGTGCAAACCCGAAGGCCACGAATCTTCGCCACCAGGACATACCCCCTAAACCCTAAACCTAACGTCTCGATCGCAACTAGCTTCCGCATCATTCCGAGATCCTGACGGCAAGTCTGGTTAGGGTTTAAGGTTTAGGGGTCTAGGGTTTTAGGGTTTAGGGTTTTAGGGTTTAGGGTTTAGGGTTTAGGGGTTTAGGGGTTTAGGGGTTTAGGGTTTAGGGGTTTAGGGTTTAGGGTTTAGGGTTTAGGGTCTAGCTAAAATCGCTGACTCGAGATGCGCAAATACCTCCAAATACCTCATCGAATGATGAACCGCCGGAGCCGTGCTGGTGAGGTGATATGATGTATAGCCCTAAACCTGACTCCTACACCAAAAGTGATTGATGTTTGGCTTAATATAAAGGCCTGAATACTTGGACTAGGGTTTTGAGGCCCGTTTTTCTATATTCATAAGAAGGAACCCCCAAAATAGTATTGGTAATCATGTAAGCCCCTACATTAATGGTTTAATAGATCAAGGGCAGCCTGTCGGCTCATTTTTCCAGCTCCACGCTCACCTGCGAGAGGTGAGGTAACCAAGTAATGGACTTTAGTATAGACTTTCATTTCATAACCCAGACGCTCCACATATAGTACCATTATGGAATTAGGTCCCAAAAGATCATCCTTATTAAGGTTTTAAGGACCTAATTCCATAATGGTACTTTGTCTGGAGCCTCTGGGTAATGGTGCCTTTTTGGAACAAGTACCAAAAAGAGTATGCAAGTAAGGTAATTACTCCGGAACCAGTACAGGGACCTGCATAGCTAGACGAGGGTATTCTCACGAATTCTTCAGACGCGCTACATCAAGCAAGAAAGGAAGTCAGTCAGTCCCGATGTCTTGCAGCGAGTGTTTGTCGGGATTTTGCAGTTGAATCACCAGCGTGTTCTCGGTGGTCGCTAGTTGCTTAGTAATTCGTCGTGACGTGAAGGGTGATACGGAGCTTGTGATGTCATGAGTTCGTCCTCACGGAGCGGTCAGGCTTTAGGCTTTAACTTTAGGACGCGGGGCCCTAAACCCTAAACCCCTAACCCCTAAACCCTCAACTCTGAATGGTGTTCGGAAGCGCCTTCAACCTCACTTGTCCGGTATACTAGGGGAACTCAACTAGGAGGGTCGGGGGACTTAGTAAGTAGGCAATAAGTGGACATGTAAGCACAAAGGGATCCTAATTGGCGTTATGATACTTAGAAGTACAAGTCAATAAAGTAACTACCTACTAAGTCCCCCGATCCTCCAAGAAGTTAAGCCTTCGAGATTTTTGTAGGGGTTCTAGTACACCAAGAAGGTTTAAGGTTACCTACTCTGCCAGTTACTAAGCATCTCATACTTGGAAGGTGGGGGACTTAGTAAGTTGTTACTTTATAGACTTATAAATACCAAAAATACCATACCCTCAATCAGGATCCTCTTCAGGGTACTTATAAGTCTACTTATTACCTACCACTCTCCAAGTTTCCACAAGCGCTGAACTCTTGTAACACCGTATACAGTCATCAGAATCACGGGAACCATCGACAATCGACAACAGTTTCTACGACAAAAACCATCCAGTGCAACACCTAAGTCCTGAGGTCAGACAATCTTCACGAGCCCATGTCTTCAGCGTGACCCCCCTGCAACAGAGCCCTCAGAGGCCACATGGAATAAAGACTACAGGGGGGGATCATAGAATGTTACAGGTCTGTGCGAACCAACTCCCATTTCAAATTCGTGCCCAGCCACAGATGGCACAGTCCGCTGGACAGGCCTGTCGGTGCTACGACCATTGATTACTCTTCGCCCAATCGACTATTACACCAAACCCTGAAGCAAGTCCCTACCCCGAAAAACGTTTTTCGCAATCACGTACTGACGTCACTTAAGAACCCTGAAACCTAAAAATATGGATAACCCATTAACTGCAATCCCGTGAAACCTCTAGAGCCGTCACGCCCCACCCCACCGGCCCCCTATTCCTTTGTCATGAAGTTTCCGGGTTCAGGTTTAGGATCTAAGGCTTAGGTTTAGGCACCGATATTTTCAGAGTTTTAGGCCCGAAGACCATGCGGTATAAGGCTTTCTTGGGCTATGTTGAGCCTTCGGGCGACAAAGCCCTTCAACTGCAACCCTGCTTGCCCAGAATCCCGTCGCCGAAGCCAAAAAATGAGGGGTCGAATTATGATCTATGGCCCTAAACCCTAAACCCTAAACCGGGCTTTGTTGGGTTGAGGCTTTGAGGTTTCGGGCTTAGGAACGTTCATAAACAAAGCGGCTCGTGCTTACATCGGAAATCCTTGTGTTGTTTTGCTCTGCATTCAAGTTACTCTAACATAAACCCTAAACCCTAAGCCCAAAACCCCGCTCTGAGATAAGGTTGCAAGGGTGGTTTACAGGGATGGAGGCTTCAGGATGTCTTAAGTTTAGGGGTTTAGAGTTCTCGGGTTTAGGGTTTAAGATTTAGCGCCTTCGATCCCTCTTCGTCTTTTCAGCAAAATCCTTGGGGATTTTCACACACGCTACCTCTCAACCAGGGTTTAGGACTTTTTTTCGTTCAGGCTTGCAGTTCAAATATCATTCTCGCTAGCATGTACCCCTGAGGTTTACACGTCACGGTGTCTCAACCTGGGCATGATGTGAAACGCGATGTTTAAGACTATGTTTCTGGCAGTACGAACCGCAAACTTGGCGGCTAACTTATGTTATGCACTGCATGTGGCACGTGTCAGCATTCAATCAACACCCCATGACCTGGTATGGGGTCGTGAACCCTTTACACTCGTATTCGTTGTGGCATTAAGGTTACCCTCGTATAGTTGTACCGAAATAAACCACACTTTAGGCAATATTGCATCACAACTTCAGATTCACTCGCCGTGCAAAGGCCGCAAAGACGCTGTGGAAATAGAGGTGTGCAGCTGAACAGGTATTGTGAGGATTTATGACCTGCGATTTGGGGTCTCCAGGTAACTGCTGTTGCGCCAGAGACATGCGGTCGAGAATGCGTGACTTGCCAGCAGGGTTGCTTAAGGGATAAGTCGCTAAGCACATCTGCTATATCTAATTACCCATGAACCTACATTCCGACTACCTACAGCTGTGGAGAGTCATAAGTTAGTTTATGCCGTGTATTTAAGAAGACATACTTGGAGGGTCGGGGGACTTCGTACTTAGGTAACAAGCAAACTTATTAGTTAGAAGTCGTCTAAAGGAGATCCTGATCGGGGTCGTGATAATCACCCTCATACGCCTAGAAAACAACTACATATTAAGTTTCCCGACCCTCCAATTTAGCGGAAAAACGCGCCGGAGAAGCCGGGGCTGAAGGATTCTGTAGGATTTGGGGCCGCTCACAGGTAAAGTGTGACTGATGAATAGTCCTGTTCTCGAGAAGTTGGCGACCGCGTGCGTAATACAAGTCTGTCGCCCTGAAGACCGCCTGCACGCTTCAACCAACAAGTCTGAACCCATGCCCCATTTGCGAACATCAAATCTTGAAACCAAAACCTGGAATGATTACGAACCTCAACCCCTCATGCCAATTCTCGGATGTGTTTTTTGTAACGTGATTTTACAGCCAACACAGACAGGTGTCAGCGGCGTCTGCTTCCTTATCTTTCTATGGCGATAGCTGGGTAACTTTCCTCGACAGTCGACCGACAGTTGCAGACACGGCACATCCATCGCTGTGTGACACATTGCGACACCTTACCCAGCTGCCCAGTAGTAGGTTCTTCTTGGGCTATGGGTTCGATCCTATACATGTTCCTCTACATACGTGCATAAGAATGGCAACCCCCCCATGACAGACCACCCCCTTCAAATCCCAGCTCCCACCGGCGACTCCGGCATCTTAACTTTTCCGTGGGTTCGGGATTCCATCCCTGCTTTCGGCTGACTTCAACCACTCAACCAACAACAACCCACAAGAACAGCAATGATCCGCAGAGAATGCCGGAACTGCATTGATAGTTGTGAATCTTTGTGGGTCTGTATTCGTACGGCGTACGGCTTCAAACCCCAGCCCGAGACCAAAAAAACAAAGATCCAAAGAGAATGCCGGAACTGTGTTGGTGTTTTGCTTCTGATGATTTGGTTCTTTAGTTGTTTGTTTGTTTGTTTGTTGGGTCTTTTTGGTCTTTTGGTGTTTGGTCTTTTGGTTTTGGTGCTCCGATTACTGTGGGTAATTGGCACTGTATAAGAGAATCCTCACAGCCAAACCGAAAACGAACAAACAACAAAACACAAATGTAAGCTTGATCTGCAGGCTTTTGAAAACAGTATTTTATTGAATACTCTGGTACCAGTAGCCGTTTCAGAACAAACTATTTCAATCAGTTCTTGTGCTTACACATGCCCTTATACTCAACCGGGAATACTGTGCCTCACACATGCGTAACACATGCAACATATCCCGCAAAAAGTATCAACCCTCAACCACATAGCTTGGATAAATCATACCGTTGTTTGAGCAATTTGATTCTTCTGTGATTCCTAGCCTTTCTAACCGGCTGTACATCAAGGTGAGTAGGATTATTGTCTAACCAGCTGTCGTTGTCGCTTTTCCACAGAGACAAAAAATCACTCCTTTACGTGCCATCATGTCCAATATCTGTCCATTTGTTTTGCAGTCTTTGACCTTTGACCATGAATTTAACATTGGTCCATTATTTCACTACTCCATACAACCGTATATGCAACAACAAGCTGTATTATTACAAGAAAATTCCGGTATAGCTGTAATCTTAACACCATTACACGAAGAATGAAGTTTATGTATCAAAAAATTCGGCAATGACTGCTCGTAGCAGTTCGTGACCCACTATTATTATTGTAGGTATCGGTATGTGTACTGGAGTTGTAACTGTCATACAGCTACAAGCCTGTCCAGTCCCCACTTTCATTCTCAGTCATACTTGAACTACGGATACATTCTCCTATGCACGAATGATCGTACCACGTGTAGTCGCTGTATTGTTTGGTATTACATTTACCAAGGTTATAGTTGCCATTCCCAATATCCCTGCTACCGGGGTTGGAATTGTCGTTGTGCGTCCTTTAGTAGTACTAACCCGTGAACACCCTGTGCCTCCTGATTTCTTGCTTGTTTCAAACGACACTTTTCTGGGCTAATCACTCCTCTGCGATTAGCTCTGGGTAGCCGGTGCAGTGTTCACAGTTGGTATTCACGTTATTCCAGGCCACCCCTACATTATCAGGTACATGTAGCAGTTGTTGAATCCTGTGTTTATTCACATTTTGATTCGTATGTAACGACCAACTTGTCGTCCCTGAGTATTCACACCTGCGCTTTAATAGAATGATGAGCTAATCCTGTAATACATTGAAACTGCAGGATTGATAATGTTGACAACCAAAATATTTAAACATGTGGCTGAATTTTTGATCTTGAAAATTCTTGATACTTGTCACTATACCGACAGACCTTTACATGCCTGTTCTGAGTTTAGCTCATCTGGAGTCTGTGCACGAGTTACCGTAAGTCATCCTTTGCTTCGTTGGTGGAACTGGGTGTTGTCTTTTGTGTAAAATCACTGTAAACATGACACCTAGCAAATGATGACCCGTAAACAATCATGCATACCACAGCTGTGTTGTGGACTCCTACTATCGTACTGATCAGAGGTCTGTAATGTAAGCACCTGGCCATAGAAACATGAAAACACAACAGTTACGGACCCCCACATGCAAACACGAAGCACACATAAGCCAATATTTTACCTTTTTACCTTACGAAGTGCGTAACTCCAGCCAGCATGTTGGGGTGCTTGTGTTTTTGAAATACTGCTTTACGTGTACAGGCATGACTTAGCAATTGTCGATCAGTTCGAATTTTCCCATACTGAGGGCTTCAATCGTAGAAAATGAATGAGGAAAAGTCCCGCTTTATAACGTGACTAAAACATTCAGTGAGCTGGTCTTCCTATAGAAACACTTCATGCAGAGCTTCATGGTTCATATCTACGCTTGTACAGGACGGAAGGACGAACCCGATCAACAAATGTTGGCAATCATCTCGCATAAAGACTTGCCAAATGGATGGTTGAAATCTCGATTGAAGCTACTGTAAGTGCAAGGTGCGGGTCTTAGACAAGCCAAGGACACAACGATGAGCTCGAAATACAAGTTGACGTTTTTAACCCAATGAGAACACCCTTCAGCTTGACTGAAATTAGCAACGTCCACACTTGCCTTGCGATGGTCTGTCGCCGACGGGGAGCATATATATATATATATATATATATATCACATAGTGTGTGTATATATATATATATGTAAATGCAATATAAGTCTTCAGGGACGTAACCCCTGATTCTGCTTAGCATTTGGGCACTATACGACTTTTACTCAGTGAACAACTATAGTGGACTCCTACCTAGGGTTTAGGTTTTAGGGCTTGGGACCCTCATGCCCAGACCCTGAGCCCCACTTAGTCGAACTTTTGGGGTTTAGGGGTTTAGATGTTTAGGGGTTTAGGGTTTAGGGGTTTGGGGTATAGGGTAAATACCATGACGAGAGACGTAAGTACACCAGTGCTTAAACATGTCTACTACTTCATACATACTCTAGCAGTCGGAATAGCTACCAATATTATTCCAAGGGTTCCGTATCGTTCTTTTACTATAATGTGTACCTCACAGCCCTATGCTAATTGTTAATGCCCTATACTGCTCCCTGAACACATACCTCAAGCTGCTCCATCCAAAGGCCTTCTGCTTGATTGGAAACCAAACAAGCCTCAGAGAGAACCGGAAAGCCCCGAATCCAAGAATTCCAAAGCCTCTATAAGCTCTAAAGCTTAAAAACCTTGCTGAATACTGCCACTATGAAAATAAGCATGATTCAGGGGGTCCAGTCTTGTTGAGGGGGGCTATCTGAACTTTACTTTAACTTCTATTGCAAGTTGCGAAATCATGCATAAGCCTTAGGGGCTATAGAACTTCATGTTGTTTGCGAGTTAACTGCAGGATGTAGTGGGCCCAAGGAGGGACTTTGGATTGGGTATATGGCTAGGTGGTCACCACCACCCAGACCACCGGAAGGATCTGAAAAGTAGATCCCTTAGGGGAGGCTCCTACAAGGTACCTTTCAGTAGCCAGGGTCACAAATTTAGGGGATCTACTTCTTGGATCCTTCCGGCGGTCCGGGTAACTCAACCGTTGTTGCCCTACCAGAGCCCATGTCTTTGCAAGGTCGTGCTCGTACTTTAGATTCTACCTAGACCCTAAAGCCTAAACCCTAAACCCCAGACTCTAAACCCCAAACCCTAGACCCTAAACCCTAAACCCTAAACCCCAGACCCGAACCCTAAACCCTAAACCCTAACTGCCATTCCAGGCTGAAGAGTCCCTCGAACCCACAAGCCCTCATAGCTTCAACCCAAATGCCCTGAAGCCTATACCTAATATAGGGGCCTTAATAATTAGAATAGGGTTTTGGGGCCCATTATACTATAATTATGATAGGAGCCCGCCAAAATAGTACGGGTTATTATTTAGGCCCGTACATTATGCCTAAACCACGAAGCCCAACGACGGAACCGCAAACCATGAACCCTAAACCCTATAAACTCCAAAACCTGCAGCAACCCTGAAGATTTAGGCTTTGAGGGAAGCAATAAGGAATAGTTATTTCACTGCTCCAGGCTTCTAAGTACATTTGGCAGGACGCCTCAACGGAGCTGTCGGTCCGAAAGTCGCCACATTGGAAGCAGACTTTGTCCTCTTGCAAGGCCCGACAATGCCACACATACACGCACATATCTACACACACATATCTATATATATATATATGTAGATAGATAGACACAAATGTATATATATATATACATATATATATATATGTATGTATGTATGTACACGCACACACACACACACACATATGTATATATATATATAGAGAGAGAGAGAGCAGGTTGCTGTGGGGCCTGGGTTCTTGAAAAACCCACTTTTTAAAGGATTAGGGATATGTGTAGGGAGGGAACTGTTGTGACTGTGAGGGCCCACGTTTTGTTACAAGATAGGTTGGTTGGCACCTTGGTTTTTGCAAATCTTTTATGTATAATATTTATATTCCAACATCTGCAATTAGTTCTAGTCTAAGGTGCCCACAGCATTACACCCAAAGTAGCGTTCACTTCTATTCCTGAGTAATGTATTCAAGGTCAGGTTTAGCCTGTGCATAGTCAGACGTCAACGGGTACGACACCGCGGTATTGGTTGGCTATGTATTCAATCTTCTTCCCACAACAACTATCACAGGCAGGAATCACCGTAAATACCGTGTATTCTTCATTTTGTCAGACCAAGTCTTGGGGTAGGCCGTATAAAGTCGACACTCCCCTCACGGAGTCATATATCTTATCCCTTCAAAACTTTTCATCCTATCAGGCCAACCCACCCAAGACTAGAACTCAAAGGATCATCTGCTTTGGCATGCAATGCTGAGAACATGTACGTACTGAATGAGCGTATTTATTTTGCAAAGTGCGTAGGGTTCTAAACAGGTGTTTAGACCAGTGCTTCGTTGCCGCATGTCAACAGTTATGAGTGAGTTGAATATATGTATCCGCATGTGTGACAGTCAAAAGAGTCAAGGAATACAAAGATATAAAAAGCTGGCC
>CAJNDV010002219.1:0-13115 GCA_905221635.1 Symbiodinium sp. CCMP2456
GGGGGGGGGGGGGGGGGGGGTATACCCTTTTCGTCTTTATACAATGTCCGGGTGCTGTTGGGTATAGGGTTTTTGGAGGGGGGTCGGAGATACGTTATTTTCGGGTTTTAAAAGAACCCTCTTAGAGGCCATGCAGTGAGCTCCACGTGACAGGAACCACGGTGTCTTGAATCTTGCACATACACATGCACACATAAAAAAGACCTGGCCATATTGTTGGGGGTGCCAGCCACCAGTACATACTTTCCTTCTTGCTAGTTTCTATTCTACGGCTCTGGGTATAGACAGTGTGCTGGCAGTATACTAATGCAGTCTCACATGCTCAGAGGGGTGTGGACATGGAAAGTTTCATTTTCAATTGACGTGAGAAAGAACTTCATCCATATTTCGTCTGAAATGCATACCCCCCCAAAACCCCTGTGTTTGTACATTTACCCCGCCCTGGCATTGGATATCTGAGGGCCGGCTTCCTGGTTTAGGCGCAGGGGTAAAAAGGCGTAAACAAATAAACGCACAGGAACGCAAATCTCTGACCAAAGCTCTCGATCGATGACTTGATGTAGCAAAATTTCCTTCGGGATCCAACGAGCTTCGACCAACTTAATGTTACACATGAGAATACAACAAGGTCACGTGTACACCTATACACAGAAATAAGACACGTAGGACGACAAGCGTGGTCAGGCTGTACGAGGCCATTTTGGAGGCAGAGTCCCACACAGAGCAGGAAACTGCGAATTTGATGTGGCTTGGCTGCATTCGGTCGGTGATACATGGCAGAAGGACGATTGCATCGGATCGTCGTGTTTGCTGTGGATCTCGAAAAGACTGTTGGTTATAATAATCGTGGGATAAACATATTAGTGATGGCAAGCCTGTGGTGCATGCCAGGATTCAGCTCCTCGGTGCCGTTGCCCACATGCACCAGAAGTGCGCCCCCAGGGTGACGCGGTTGCTCCGGTGTCAGAGATCGTGGACATACATGCATAACGAATCACCATCGATTTCAGCAATGCAGGAGCGCACATTGGCATCATTGGTGTTGCAGGCTGTTGGAAGGCAGCTTTGCTTTTTTATTGTGTACTCATGGTATCTACATGCTAGCCTGGGCATCGGATTCTTGCGCGTGTTCGGCCATGGAACGAATTGAAACCGTCGAAAGATGAGTGTATAATTATACAGCATGACAAGGGCTGAACTCGCCGCACGTCGCAGAAGCTGTCCCGGCTCCAAGCAGTTTGCGGTCGTCCGGCTTGCGTTGTGGAGTTGGTGTGCCTTGGACTTGAATTGGGCAATGACAACGAGGGGGTCTCGGGTCCGTTGACGTGCAGTATTTTTTGCCGGTATGTTCTGTTCAAGCTTGAAAGTCTTGGCGACATGCCAATTTGAGCATCGCCAACACGGAGCATTGTTGACATTCCCCATCAAAACGAACCGAGCCAGGTCGATCTTATGGCCAACCAGCAGCTGCGCAAGGCGGGCACTGCAGTTGCTTCAACACGGATAACCTCGGGCATACTCAATTCAGGCACACCCCTCCATTAGCAAACATGCGGCGTCTCCATGTTCCCAAGTATTCAATGTTGCGGACTTATTCAATGCCCCATTTTATTTTATTCAATAGCCCCAGCCCACCCGCCAAAGTTTCAACCAAAAATATCGTGCAGTTCCGCCTGTTGCCGGCCGTGTTCGCCTTGGGTGCCCTTGTGGCGCCGTTGGCTTTCGTGGCAGCCCCTGCCAGGAGTACCTTGGACAAACAGGATTCTTGCAGTGTGTCGATGAATTCTTTGACATCTGCCTGGCTACATCTGTTGGCTCGTCCAGTCGAAGCCTTGTACTTTCTTCAATCGCAGACACAAAAGCCGGCCTATTAAGCGAGAGGGCAAACACAGTTTTTGCCAGTCACCACCTTGGATCAGACCAGGTAAGTGCACAAGCCCGGATGAAAACAAAATAAATCGTAGAGCCAACGACCGGAAGATGCCCGAACGACCGCCTTTTCGACCGCTGGCACCTGCAAAAAACAACAAGAAACATAAGACACCGCCCGAGGCTCCGAGACGCCTTTGGCTCCCGTTGCTGCTGGTTTGGCTGTGGTTGTCAACCCCATTCAGGTCAGGTTTCGGGTTCGGTTCCTGAAGGCTCCAGCGGCCCTTGGCTGCTGAAGTACCCTTGCCGAGGATCTTCATATTGATTCAAGTCAAAGACAAGTAATACTTGCAAGACCCCTGAATTATCAGATGTTGCGATCCTTGCGATGCTTCACATTCAAGTTTCAAAGGCTTGCTACCCGAGCGGGGGGGGAGGGTTTTCTGCCCGGCTGCGGAGCACATGAAGCAGGGTTTATGTAAGGAAGCTTGGTGAGGGCACACAGCGTTCGTTCCTTCTGAAGTTTGGTTAGTACATATCTTGATGTTTAGTACGGAGATGTGTTTTCAATGTGTTTCTGGATCAGGCTTGCAATATGATAGCTGGCAACGGCAGCGATTTGCAGAATCAGAAGCCACGTAGACCCTCAATTCCCGCAAAAAAAAAACCTATAACCCGTGTCCGAGCTGTGAGAGCTCAAACCCTGATCATAATCCCGAAGCCTTAAGCCCTTACACGCACGTTCCTACAGCAGGCCGCCTGGGCAGAGCTGCCCCCGCTTGAGGACATTCCCTTGGAAGACATCGCAAGGACCTGAGTCCCCTGAGCCCCATAGCCTCAAGACTCTGACAAGCAAGGGCCCGAATCCCCTAACCCCTAATGACCCTAATGCTGCCTATATGGTATTTGAGCTTTGGATCGCTCCGCTTGCGCATTAATGGATCACACCGGGC
The DNA here is from genome assembly GCA_905221635.1 of Symbiodinium sp. CCMP2456. Lineage (NCBI taxonomy): Eukaryota > Dinophyceae > Suessiales > Symbiodiniaceae > Symbiodinium > Symbiodinium sp. CCMP2456. Next base: position 2,823 of record CAJNDV010002219.1, read on the forward strand.
TGCATAGCTTGAGTTACCCATTTCTCCACCAAGTAGCAGTGTGTTACACCAACCGGAAACCGAGGGCAAACCATAGTCCCATGTTTGCCGAAGCCGTTAGAACACGAGTGCCAATCGGTGCAACACTGTTGTAAATGACGGCACACGCACATTAAGCTTGCGGGCGAACTGCGTATGTATATGTGGGACGGTCAGAACGGCAACGAAAACATGAGCCGTGAATCTGTTTTACTGTTGTTTTATAGCTGAAAGGCACCGCTGGCGCGGTATGACACAACGAGTACAGGCAGTACAGGTTTTCATGCCATTCACATCCGAGAATGTTGAACTAAATAGGCTTGGTACATGTACACGTTTTTTCAGTATGCTGTCGACATCAGAAATAGTCAAGCCTTACAGGTTTGGCGGGAACTGGGCGCCCCGACGTTTTTTGCCGGTCCATTTGGTATTGTAGCAAGACTGTAGCAAGCGATAATTACAAGTCTGGGTCTTTTGCGGACGTATTGAGCCAGTTGAAGCATGTAATTGCAATCTTCGCAGGACGAATCACTAGGACTGTCATGTACTGCCATCAGTACAAGTCCCCAAGCCCAGACTGTAGATTCTGTAGACTTTTCGACCCGAACTCCATTCCAGCTGAGCAGTGGCCAATCCTTGGCAATCCAAGGGCCAAACACGCCAGGGCAAGTTGGATGCCGAAGCGCCGCAGACGCAAAGAGAGCTTGGCTATGACGTAAATAATGTAGAAGTTTGATTGATTGAATGTATTCATTGGTTGTACTAATTACTGTTCCTTAAGGTAGGTGTATAAGGATCCCATCATTCGGGTTCAGGTAATCTGAAGACCCCCATGTAAGCAAAACCTACATGCCATGTCCTAAACCCTGCGCCCCAGACCCCCCAAGGCCACAACAAACAAACCTCGCGCTGAATCCTAGACCTCCTTCCCGACCGCGCATGTTTGTCCACCTGAGCCTTAGGTTTCTGAGACATTTCGGAACTTTTGAGATGCCACGATGCGGGTTGTTGGGAGATGTGAGCCAAAAGCCAACCACCCTAGCGTCCCATGTCAATGAGTTCGGAATGCGGGGGCCGATAACGCATTTCCAAACTGACCGGGCAGTAGCAATGGCCGCAGAACATAAACTCGAAGCGACTGAATCCCAAGTCCACAACCCCGGAAGCCTGGACCATTAATCCCTAAAGCCCTTCAACCCCCAGACTAGACACCACGACACTACTAAGCCCCAACACACCCTAAAACCATCACCTTTCCAGTTTCACACTTTCCACCCCTAAGGGCTCTGTGCCTCTATCCCTTTCTTTTCTCCATCCAGCACAAACCTGTAGATTATGGACATCCCCCCATCCATGAAACATTGAGTACCTGCAAGCAACGCCAACAACACACCATTTCACCCCGACACCAAGACTTTAAAGCCTTGCAGAACCTGTGTTGAACCCTTCAAACCACTACTTCAGTCGGACACCTTCATGGGCATCAGCTTTCCGATCTGGCTTTTCGTGATTGGTGGCGCCGTCCTCTGGGCCGTGACATGGGCGCCCTGCCTGACAGTTTAGCGACAGTGCTTTCTGCACGTGCATCAGCAAAAGCAACAGGCATCACACGAACAAATAAGAGTGCAACAAAAACAAGGATCAATGTTTTGATGTGGTTTGGTGTTTTTGATCAAGGGGTTTGGAGGCTTTCCAAAGCAGTTTATAAGTGTCATGCAGGATTGTCGGGTTCTGCAAGTGACGTAAGGATCGACGACATAAGTGTCTCAGAAAAAAAGTCAGGGCTCCGGCCTTCGGACCGAAAAGGTTTCGATAGGCCTACGTTGCAGGCATTGAGCGAGTGCGTGGGCCCGTTTCAGGGTGAAGGCTTCGGAGGACGTATGGCTTGTCTTGATGGCGCGATTATCGGCGAAAGCCTTCGGCTTTGTCAACACCGTTCGGACAAGAAGCTGAACCCACGAACCCACCGTTTCTGTAGAAGACGGGTTCAACTGTCCGAAGCGACACGGTCTTTGTTTCGGAGGCCTTGCCGACAACAGCTGTACCTTGCCCCTTACTTAGCCTAGAATCCCAAGAGGCTCCGGGCTTCTACTCTAAAGTTCGAAAGCCTTGAAGCCGAAACACCTACGCTGACCTACACTTCAATTCCGACCGCTGTGAGGTTCTGAGCATCAAGCCTGCCAAGGACGAGCTTGCATAGATCATCGCTGCGATCCTGACAAATCTGCTTGAATGAGCCCGGTATCCCATACACAATTGGATCATCTTGTTTGTCTTACGTCGGTGTTCATGAAACTGATATACAGCTTTTCGATGTTTTGCGCAATGCTCCTGCTATCTTGAGGTGCGCTCATGGATCCAAGTCGTGGGGCCATCTTCGAAGCCCAGACGTTCCAAGAAGCCTATAATCAAAACAGCATAAAAGTAATAGACATTGTCGCACAGCAGAACCTGCTGAGCAGCATCGATTGAAAACATTCGATCCGAGTTCTAGGTTGCCCACTAGGATTTCGGATGACTGTCTGGAAGCCCAGTTGGCCCAACCATCTGCACCATGTCTTGTAGAGCTTGGATGTAAACTCAGTATAAACGGGTCACAACCTTAAACCCTAAACCCTATTCCGTGCCTGCCTCGTGCGAGTGTGCACTTAGACCCTAAACCCCAAAGCCTTAAAACCCTCAACCCTGCTCAGAGGGCTTTGGAGCCTCCTCTGCCGAGGCACCCACGAAGCCCTCGGAGACACCCAGAGCTGAACGGGCTCTACCTCTTATAGAGTCTCATAAAGCCCCTATATGACCCCAAGGGTCCCTTTAAGGGTCCCTCCTTTAGTCCCTTGAACTAAACACTCCTTACGCCCCAAACCTTCAACTATTAACAAGGCCGCAAAGCCTTAATCCGCAAAATCCTAGACCTTAGACCACCAACTACGCACCAATAACCTCGCCGGGCATGTCCGAGTGTGAGCGCCGAAGCCACAAAAGCCTCGCTTGGAGGATGCCGAGGGCACTTACAGGACCTACATTGGCGGTGGCGCCTTGCCCCCTGAGGCAGCGGCGGTGTAGGGTTTTAAGCTATGAGCGTTGCGAAGTGTAGGACGTGGGTTAGGCATTGTGGATTAAGGGTCAGTTTCAGGTGCTTAGGGTTTCAGGGATAGGTTTCAGGGATAGAGGAAGGTAAGGTCGAGTGTTCGGGTTCGTGGTTCATGGCTCTCCTGCGTGCGGCTTTGCCAGTTGATTCTGTGGCTTAGTCTGGGGCTGGGAGAGCATGAGGTCGGTGGAGTCTAGGGTTGAAGGCTATAGGCTGATAAGTAGAAGGCGGCAGGAGTTGGACAACTACCGACTACCAAAAAACCAGTTGAGGTTTCCGTCAAGGGCTCTTCAGGTTCTACACCAGCCCGGAACGCAGGGCAACCCGAGACCCGACGATTGAACATAATTTACAGCTTATAGCAACACTGTACCGAAAAGCTTTGCTATCATATGTTTTGGAACGGTTCCCTAGAATTCAGGACCCCGTGACCCTGAATCCTATAGTTTCCAGAGTGCTCAGCCGCTAGACTCCCCTAGACCCCGTACAATAATCAGCAGGCTTTTTTTGTTGCGAGTTTGAAAGGTTTTGGGTGTGCAGCCTTTGCTCCTAAGCCTTGCGCCGCCCGATCGAAAACCTTACAAGACCTTTCAAAAGACACAGGACCCCCGAACAACACCCGGAGACTGTGATACATCCGACAGGGCTTCACCAACCCGGCAGATCCCCGAGTGCAGGAGGAGTTGGCGGACCCCGGAAGGGTGACCGGATTTGGGTTTTGGGTTTTGGGTTTGGGTTTTGGGTTTTGAGATCGAAGCCATAACGTGTAGGTCAGGGAATTCGAGTTCAGGGCTTTAGAGTTTCAGGATTTTCGGTTCCATCAGGGTTGTTTGAAGGTACTGTCAGAGTCCTGCGAGTGGTTAGGGGGTTCAGATCAAGAATCAGAGTGTAGGGATGCTTTGGGAGGTTTAGTTAGGTTGTTTCAGGGGTTTTAATTATTGCGTTTAGGGTTTAATCCTTGATAGTCGAGTAGGTACCTTTTGATAGGTTTGTTTGTTGTAATTACGCCAGACATCTTTTGCTCAAGGGCTGTTCACAAGTAGGAACCCCATTCGTTCCCCAAATTGCTATGGCCTGGGCAGCCCGGGCTGTGAAGGAAATCTAACACAGACCTGGTTTGGAAAGAAACCCCGACATGTTCTATATAAACCTTATCGACACCTCTTTTAGAAACCCTTCAAGGAACCCTAAACCCCTATCATGCTAGCAGTGTCAGAGCTCCGTATCAGGCGTTGATGTAGTGCATAGGTCAAGAGGCTCAGTGTAGCGTCCTGGGTGTCTTACAAGTCTAAGTCAGGGTGATGTTTGGTCATTTTAGTGGCATACTCGGACTTCCCGGGTACATCATGTCTGTGGGGAAATATACTCGGGGGACGTACCAGAAGCTAACTACAGCTAAAACTAGGTTGTATGACGAAGCTCGAAGTAGAGCCTATGTAGACAACTCTTTCGAATCTTATGTGTTCCTGTCACTGCAGCAATCCTCAAGGCTCGCGCCGGTCACAGTGTAGTGTAGGGTTCTGGGTTTGTGAGTTATACGTACCAGGGCTTGGAGGTGGAAGGTTCAGCGATCCCTTAGAGTTGTGATTGGGGCTGGCTCCGGTGTCATCCGTGCTCTTCACCAGTTTGACGGAGTTTTGCAAAGCAGCAGTAGCAAAGGGCAAAGACTGCAGAGAAGACCTTATTGTCGAGTGGAGAGAGATTGAGGCTGGGTTTAGGGTTTAGGGTTTAGGGGTCTTGTCGGAGCAGCGGTGGCTTTCAGTTCCCGGCGCAATTTATTTTCTGTGCCAGCAAAGCCATGCAGTCGCCGATGCTGCTGCCCCTGGCGGTGGATAAGCCTTTCGGAGGAAAAAGACCCTTACTGGTCAAACAGCAAAAACGACAAGTTATCCAGGTACCCAGGAGCGCACACTCGACTCGAAGCTGTTATGCCCAAAGCACGAACATGGCCACAACAAGAACACGAAGAAAGCGTGACCCGAGAGCACTGAACTTACTAAGCCAATTCTTTACGCTCATTAGTACTATTGAGAAAACTAGCATGCATTCTGCTATCATCGGGGCACCCAGGCAGTCGCGCCACACATCTAATCTAACTCTGAGGCCCAAAACTTTGCACCCCTAGCGGACGCCTGATTTCTGAGCCCAAACCAACCTTCGCCTTTGAGCGCTTCATAACTCTCCCGAGAGACCCTGCACTTCCTGAACGGAGAGTCCTGACTTATGCTGGACCCTTCTCATCATCACCTTGGGTGCCGGAGTCTCTACAGAAACCCTGTGCTTTCTAGACCCCAAACTGCGAGTTGTCAGTCGCAGGCCACATGCCCCATAGGTTCCTCTCTTATACAAGTTACAGCACGCCGAACTTACTGGGAATGTGCCTTCTCGGCTCGTTCAGCAATGCAGAAACCATATACCCTGAGGTACAGCCCTATAGACTCCCATAAAGGCTAAACTCCCGTAAAACCTAAAGAAGAGGAGCTACTACCGTCTTCACGGTCACTCCTTGCTACTACTGCTACGACTACTCCGACCATTCTGAGTAACACTCCGAATCTGCCTGCACGCTGACCCTTATAAGTGTTATATAGCTGCGGTGATGAGCTGAATGAGTCGCCGGGTCTAGTGGCAAAGCCCGAGCTGCGCTTAGTATAACATGTCGATTCACGTGGAAGTTGGGCTGATCAGTGGCAGGAAAGCCACTGTGCAAGCAGCCTTGGATGAGACGGTGGGAACATTGAAACGACGGGCACAGGTTGCACTCGGGGTCGGGACAGGGCGGCTCCTTGACTCATCTGGATGCATTGTGGACGGATGTGTGCCGATCAAGAAAGCCCGGCTGCAGAACGGTGACTCGCTGACCTTGTTGCGCAACACAGTTCAAATTCAAGCCACTGATGGCGCATTTGCTGCTGTTCTTGACGATGGATCCGTTGTCACCTGGGGTGCTGCTGGCTATGGTGGCGACAGTAGCGCTGTGCAGGATCAGCTGAAGACCGTGCAGCAGATTTGTGCCTCCCGTATCGGCGCGTTTGCCGCCATTCTTGACGATGGATCTGTCGTGACATGGGGTATTGCTGAGTTCGGTGGCGACAACAGCTATGTGCAGGCTCAGCTGAAGAATGTGCAGCAGATTCAAGCCGCCTCTTCTGCCTTTGCCGCTATTCTTGACGATGGATCCGTCGTGACCTGGGGTTCTGCTGGCTTTGGTGGCGACAGCAGCGATCCGCAGACTCAGCTGAAGAATGTGCAGCAGATCCAAGCCGCCCCTTCTGCCTTTGCCGCTATTCTTGACGATGGATCTGTGGTGACATGGGGTGATGCTGAGTTCGGTGCTGACAGCAGCGATGTGCAGACTCAGCTGAAGAATGTGCAGCAGATCCAAGCCTCTGACGGCGCTTTTGCAGCTATTCTTGACGATGGGTCCGTCGTCACCTGGGGTTCTGCTGGCTTTGGTGGCGACAGCAGCGATGTGCAGACTCGGCTGAAGAATGTGCAGCAGATCCAAGCCTCTAAGCGTGCCTTTGCTGCCATTCTTGACGATGGATCCGTCGTGACCTGGGGTAGTGCTGAGCGTGGTGGTGACAGTACTGCCGTACAGGACCAGCTCAGGTGTAGATAGCAACTTGTTCATCAGTCCGCGCAGCAGCGCACGCATGGAAGACCCGGAGGTTCGTCTACCGTGCTCGAGCGCTTGAAGCACAAATCTCGAAGACAACTTCCCAATCAGGCTGGGCGAAAGAAGCCTGAGCTCGTGACCTTTAAGTCTTTAAGTCGTTTTCGAGGCTTCGTGAGGAGTTTCTTTCACCACAGTTCCACGTAAGTGACGCCAACTACTTGCACCGTGAGCAGTTACGTACAGTGCGACAAACCACGACGAAAAGCCGAAAACCCTCATTCCGAAAACGGAGCCGGCTCAGGCATGGACAAGGTGTCGAGTCGAAGTTGGACTGCCTCCTGTCGCATGTCGAGGCAGGTTCCTCGAGTTAGCTTCGTGGTTTAATGGTGGTTGGGGTGTAAGGGTTTTAATGGTTTACTGTTTTGTAGTGATACCCATAGGATCCCAGACCATTGTGTCAGTCCTGAGGAAAAAAAGGGGGTTTGTCGTCTCGAGATTGTTGGGTTCTCCAGAAATCTACCGAACCCCCTGGCCGCTGGCCCTAATACAGTGGCCTTAACGATTACCTATACTGTTTTGGAGGTTCCTTATTATAACTATAGTAGCTATAGTATCATGGGCTCCAACACCCCATTCTAATTGTTAAGGCTCCCACATGAAACCCTCAACGGTTTCGGGTATGTTTTGCCGGAGCTTACTTGAGGGTCCTTGGTCCATCAGATTGTTGTAGATGCCGAGGATTTGCCACATCCACCGTGTAAAACCATGAAATCATCAGCACATAACGAAACGAACCACGGGGCTGTAGTTGAAGCATGACATGAGACTGCGCATCCGAAGGCCCTAAACTCAAGCTGGGGAGCCCCTTAAGCCCTGAAGCCTTAACCTCCCCTCAGCCCTAAACCCCTGAAACCCCTAAGGCCCTAATACACCTAAACCCAGTGTACCCTCAAGACAGCACGAAGCCGGATCCTCAGGGGACACGATGCCTGCAGCTCGAGATGCTCGGTATCTTGCAGAAAATCGTCTCCTGACTGCAAGACTTTGAGATCGTTAAGATTCATGTAGGGCCAGTGTAGGCTAGAGGGTAAGTTGCGAGAATCCCAAGCGCAGTTTGGATATTTGTGGGCATCCAAGTTGCTCCTACCTAGATCGTGCGTAGACTCTTTTGCCTTTTTTGCATCCAGCCTGTAAGAGCCTCTGCTGGGAACCAAATGAGGGCTTAGAGCCTTCAAGTACCAAACACCAGACTTTTGTCCTTGAAGCCCCAGACCGTCTCTCGGCAGCGATGCCCTCAAACTCTCAGCCCTTGAGTGTCAAAACGTTCATGAAAACCATGTGTCCGCATTGCATGGTCGGGTTCATTGCACTCTGTTCGTCTGTGTCATGACAGATCGTTTGCAATATCACAACAGACTAAACGAAACAGTAGTGGTGTTTCGTAGTGTATTGTCTATGCTACTCCCTAATAAGAATTGCTTTACAGTATTCTTGAGGTCTATTCAGGTCTGTTCAGTTCTATTTTACTCTATTCTAGTCTATGCATTGTGTGTTGTTGTGTTGTAACCTCATATGCTACAGCACGACATGGCATCTGCCAACTTAGCTAGTGTTGTAAGATTCATGTACCTCTATGTATAAGAAGTATGTGCCGTGTGTATGTCTTTCTTTCTATAGCATGTTATGACTCTGAAAATCACCACCGCTGGCATTAGTATTTGTGTTAGTTATTGGTTACATCACATTTGGCTTCATGTTAGGACGTTTGTGCTGTATGCTGCAGACACATGTATGTACTAATACTGCACCGTTTTGTTTGACAGGTTTAGTAATCTTCGTACATGCATATACTACACATATTGGAGTATGGCCTGAATTATATCACTTTATCCGAGTTCGTGATATCTTTGTTGTATGTTTCGCTTTTCGATTCAAAGGCAACTATGCAGCAATAGAGCGTGTGAAGTATTTCATGGAAATTACCAAATACAATCACAGTCATAAACTATAATCCAAGGGAGTATCACAGCACATATTCCATTACATTTTCATATGTAAATGTATCCATATTAAATGCACAGCCACATATGACGTTGCAGTATATGTTGTGGCACCTGTTCCAAGATGTTCGAAGTTATATACATGTATATACACGCATATGTATGTTTCTGTATGTGTACATGTATTTATACATACTGCATTCGGTTTTCTAGATGATACTGCAGCATTAGTGTTGAAACAAGTGCTGATTAGTTGCCTGTGTGCTATAGCTTCTGCATGCATACACACATACATATATGTATGTATTTCGGTATCGCAGATTTTGCATTGTTTATTCTCTGCTATGCAAAGCATATGGCTTTTGTTTATATGCATTTCTTTCTTGATCATTTATCTTGATACTGGATGAGGTCAGGTTAGGTTAGGTTCGACTCAAGTGTAGGCTAGAAATGCAAATAGTTTAGATTATGATATTGGGTCGTACATTCCGGCATAAGGCATAAAGAAAAGATTCATTGACTGGTTACTGTATTCAGACCTTTGGGCGAAAACTATCTTGAGGCTTCGGATGTGGAAGCACAAAGCCGCGGCTCATCAAAACGCACACCACAGACAAACTCGACACCACAGACGACGTCGGCGCGCCGGGTCACGGAGATGCTTGTCTGTGACGTTGGTTTAGGATGTAGGGGTTTGGATTATTGCGACTCCCACAGCTTGGGTGTTTGGGGGTGCTTGCACATCAGACACTTCACCTCCTGTTCTATACTTACTCAATAATAATTTACTACTGGCACACAGTGTCTCATGATTTGCGGCATCTTGCAATCCTCACATGAGAGAACGTGTAGAAACCACTACAGAGCCCTAAGGTGCTAAAGAGAAACCCTTATCTGACTAATCAGCTCTTGTTCCAAAATTCCAAAACCCCGCAGAAAACCGATACAGATCTACAACCCNNCCCCCCCCCCCCCCCCTTCACTCCACATGGCTCGCTTCAACGACAGGATTTCCAGGAAATCCATACGCTCGGATCCGAGAAACTCCTTCGTCAGCAGCGAGATCACGAGCTCCAGGCTACGGTTTCGAATGGTTCATGAGAGCAGTGATGGGTCTAGGTATGGGTTTAGTTTCAGTTTGTAAGTTTTATGGGTCGAGGGCGTAGGTCTTGTCTACGGTTCAGCGTTCCTAGATCTTTGGGACCGACCGAAGTGCATGTTGGCTAAGAATCGTGTCCACTGTTAGTCTGTGTTTCTCTTATTATTGGCCTGATTCCTTCGCTTCTGCTCGCTCAACTGTGTCGCTCGCCTTCTTGTGCCGCTCAAGTGTCGCCTGCAATTGAAACGCCGATGCAAGCCGTATTCCTGAAGCTTATTGCAACCTCTTCGCGTTGTGCTCCTCGGCCCTGCCAGAGGAGAAGAAACCCTAAACCCTAAACCGGAGAGTAGCCTACTCTGAGATTTGAGGCTGAAGCTCTGCCGTCTGACAGTTAGGGAGGGACAGACGCAGAAAGCACAGAAAGAAACGGAGAGGAAGGAAGCGAAGGAGAGGGTTTAGGGTTTAGGGG
>CAJNDV010002220.1:0-13107 GCA_905221635.1 Symbiodinium sp. CCMP2456
GATTAGAACAAGGTCATTGAACGCTATATTCTTAATGCCATTAGTGGTTCATATTTAACTACATATGTGATATCATGTTAGATCTACAATATATTTCAAAAATATATACGATAGTGACAGATATGCCATTTAATAGGGATAGCCCAACCACCGATTTGGAATATATACACATGCGAATTTACTGCAGGCCTTAATATTTAGAAAATTGAAGATTTCTGCAACCCCATCACAATATTAGTGCTCTTGGGCGAAACACTCGTTTTTCTCGTGCTTTTTGATTGAGTTATTGAAAATTATATTATCAGAAATGATGCATATATTCGTTAAAAATACAGAAGCTCTGACACGAGATGATATCTGACAATCGTTCAGATCACCACGGTTCATACAATGGAGTGGATAGGCGGCACCCCCCCAATCCTATGAGGGACTGTCCTGTGCCTTTGAAACCACAGCCTTGGCAGGATATGAACAAGAGCAATGGGCGGGTGGCCAAATCTTCATTATTAGAATAGAAGATGATGGACCCGAAATTGCGCAGACATGGACAAGATCATAGCAACCAATGAGATAATTGAATTGGAAGACTGATATATAAGCATTCAAAGGGCTAGAATGGAAGAATGACTCGAGAAACGATACTTTGCAAATGGAGATGAAGGAAAGTTGTCAAAAACCTTAATAATGATTAAATATGATGCATTCTGAGTTTAGTGAACTTTAATTCAATTTATATATATATATATAATGAATCTTAAATTAAGATAGGCGAAGGGGATGATGCATCCCAAATACTAATACCACGATTGGGTTTCAATAATTCACCATATTGGGTAATTTGGGTCGCAAGCCTCAAAAAAGCTCAACGGAGATGATGGGATCCAGTCCGCCATCTCGAAGAAGGGTAATCGATTCCAAACCATGTTAAGTTCTGATTAGGGTACATTGGTGGCATGTCCAATATATTCATCCTTGGTGGCAAGATTACGAATGAAATACCCAGTAAACCCTATTAGGTCAGAAGCACTTCAAACCCCAATAATAGATGATATGTGGCAAGATCATCAATTTAATAAGAACATGGTGGAGAGCCAAGACTTTAAATCCTAAATGTGACATTTCTATCCCAACTAACAAGGCATAATTGATGTTAAATCGAAATCCTGAAAGATATAGTGGATACCAAGATCTAAAAATAGGTTGCAACATCTGATATGTTGCTCAAGCATACCTCCTGAGTCAAAAAAAAAAAACGAGATGGGTGGCAGACCCGAATACCTCCCAATAGGTAACTTGGTAGCACAAAACCAAATATCTATTGCTAAATTGCGTTTATCAACTACCATTGATTATATTTATAAGCTTGCAGTAGATTTTGCCATTGTGTTTGATTTCCTTAAAGATAAGCCAAAATGCCTGATAATTATAAAAAATATGCTGAAAATCGCCTTTTTCACTCGAAAAATACGGACCTATATTCCGACATACTCTCAAAAATAATATTCAGATAAAGAAATGAAATATTTAAAAAGTCGAAATATTCTCCAGGAAAAATTTGAAAAAAGATGAAAATACTGATTCGAAAAATTTTTCTATGAAATTCATATTTGAAGAAAGGAATATAAATCGAATTGAAAAATAATGGAAAATTTCACAAAACTAATTAATAGAACTATGGCAGGAAAAGACCTTAATAAATCGAATATATGGAGAATATTTCATATTGAAATTGAATATATCTGAAAGAGATATATAATATTATCAAATATTGATATCCCTATAAAATAGAAATAATTAATATATTTTTCGCAAATAACAATTATATATTTATATATATCAAAAAGGAATTTAGATAACTATTCAAAATCATAATAATTTTATAAATCTTTGAATAGAAATTTCATGAATAATTTGCATAAAAATTTTAGATTTAATCTTATGACAAACTTTATGATAATTTTTGAGATAAGAATTTACATATATTTATTCTAAAATTGAATAAGGATATGATCTGTTAAAAAATGATACAAATTCGGAAAATCTAGAATATTTCTAAATAAAAAATTCGCGAGGTATCTTATATGATAAATTCCGTTTCTATTTCCGGGCAAAATGTCAGGATCTGATACAGTCATGTAATATGCACAAATAAGAAGTAAGAAAGAGATATATTATAAATATATATATATATATCAGAGATATATCTATCCCTAAATATTTTAAGGTTTCGCTGAAACCAGCATTAAGCTTTTGCTAAACCCGAAATTATGCTTTAAATAAATCTGAATTATAAATTTAGCTAAGCCCGAAAATATATCTAAACCGCCCATGTGGGACCTGGAAGGAGATCTATAAAAAAAACCAATCTGGAGAGATTTGGCAAAGGCAAAAGAAATCGATTTGCAGATTTGGAAAGGGATTTGCAAAAGAGCAAAAATTCAATTTCGAGGCCTAGAAGGCGGAAAATATATAATGAATATCAATATAGTGGCCTATAGATAGGACCGGTATATTTCGCTTGCGATAAAAGAGATCAAGACAGCTTATAAAATTAAATTGCACTGATAAATCAAAAAAATCTCCGAATCTAAATTCCTTGATTTCTATATTCCCAAGTCCCTCCTATAAATATCGGGTAATCCTATATCAGTCTATTCTTAAATCTCGAAATATGAAAATATCTTATATTATCTTCACCTATCTAAAATCCGATCTCAAATATCCCTCGACCTCCTGTCGAATCCCTAAACCTATAAATCCTTAATATTGCTCCCTAATAGTCGATACAATAATTAAAAAATATTAAAAAATTTCATGATATTTATATTTATATTTATATTTATATTTATATTTATATTTCTTATATTCTTTATCAATGCAGAACATATTCTCGAATTCGAGATAAATACGACATTGATCGAAATTTTATCAATATGAATCATCTTCATACAAAAACACATGAATTATTTATCAAAAAAGATATAGAATATAGTCATAATCAATGATAAGAATATGAGATATTTATTTTGAAAATTTCAGATGATGATTTCAAAATCAATCCTAATCGAAATTCATGATATCTAAATTCCCCCGAAGAATCTTAATATTCTTTCTTCTTATATTCCTAAAATATAGCTCCCTCATATTTATAATTCTGAGTATAAAACCTCCCAATAATATTGAGACTGCACTGATTGATTCCTAAGATCTTTTGCTCCGAAAAATTCAATCCTTAATTCTTGAAGCAAAAATACTAATCTTTAAATAACTAAATTTTAGAAAATTGGGATTTAAATGCGCTAGAGCTGGTTGATATAACGAGCAAATAGAAGACAGATTTGAAAGAAATCAAATAGCATTCAATCTTGAGTTGCAAACGATTTCAATAAATTCTGTCAAAATTCTCAAGAAATTTATAGGCTTGGAAGGGCGTTAAAAATTCAAAAAATAGGATGATAAAATTCAAGTACTGACCTGAAGCAAATCCGATAGGACCAAAAATTATAAGCTAATAATTTATAAATAGAGAAAATATACTAAAGCTAGAAATCCCTTAAATACCAATTTGAAAGACCTAGATCAAGGACCAAAAATCCAAATAAATAAGATTTTGAAAAGTTTAGAAATATAAAATTAAGATATTGGAATAAAATAAAGCCTGGAAGAGCTCCAAAGAATATATTTGGATATATATAAAAAATCATCATGTGCACTTTCCAATATGGGATGCTCAGTACTACACTCACGTTCTTTGCGCCTTTATTTATGGAGATAGAAGAATCGTAACGAATTTAGGGAGAAGCTCAGAAATAATTTCTGATCTGAAATGTAGAAAAATCAAATCTGAGGTCCGGGCAAAGGTCAATAATCTGGTGACTTAAATATCAAAATTTGAGGAGCTTGTGAAGGTAGTAAGGAGGGTGCCCAAAAAAAATAAAGTCGGGGAGCTTAGAAGGCCTGGAAACGACCGAGAAAAGCTTATTGCTAGGTGTTTGGAAGAGAATCTAGAGAGTCGAGAAGCTTCAATTGATATGACTTATAGAGATCTAGAAAGGGTAGCAAATCTTATCTTTGACAGTTTCGAAGAAGAATTGAAAATTGACAAAATTCTATTATTTACAGATCTAGAAATATGTCTAGATATGTGCAGGCGACCTGGAGAAATTAGAGATATATCTAAAAGTCTTTATTGGGAGGTCATCTGGACGAAAATTTAGAAACGGTCCAAAATATTAAAATTGAGACTAAGAAAATAATTTTTATTTTTCCAAGGTCTCAAAATTCGGTCTTGGTGGATTTCTCAAAATCTCATAATCGGAATTTTATGCCTTTTCAGATTGAGGCATTCTGAAAATTTATGTCCATCTCAAAATTAGATATTTGAATTTTTATAAGATGCAAATTTAAATTATTTAGTATTTTTCCGAAAAGTCAAATTTGAGTTTTTAATCTTATCCAGTCCATATTTTTGGTAAGCGTAATAATTTTGATCTATTCAGATCGCCAAAATTCCATATTTTTGCTTTCCCGAACATTCAAAATTAATATTTATCATCTTCTATATCATCATATTCGATCATTAAATATTTTTGCAAGAATTTATTTAAATTTAATTGCCAGATTTTGATTATCTTTCCTTTCCAGCAGATCCTTTCTAAATCTCCAGAAATTGGATTCTTTGTCCCTATATACTAGCCACCATTATCTTTTCTTAGCTCATTCTATGCCAAAGACCTCTATCTAGTCTATAGAATTTGACTTTTATCTTTATTTTTTCTAATCGTTCTATAAAATCTTTTTTCTCTGGATATTTTGATCTTTTCCAATTCCCTTTAAAGCCTCCAAATATGGTCTTTATATAGAGAATCTCAAAATTATATTTTTGAATCTTCCAAATTTTTAAAATGACCTCTTAATTCTTCTCAAATTCTTCTGATATAAAAAATCATTTCCAGATTTCTTCTATATCCAAAATTGCACTAATTATAAAATTATCAAATATCGGACGGGTGGTCAAGAATCTGTCCAGAATATCAAATTTGGAAAAAATTATAAAAATCGAATTTGAAAATCTGGGGAAAATCAAATAATCCAAAATTGGAAGCTCGTATTTGGAAGATCTAATTTAAGATTTTAGAACGTATCTAAAATTCTAAAATCTCACGGTCTGGACCTGGAAAAAGAGTTGAAATAATCAAATTATAGTCTAGGCCTAGATCTATAAGGCCAGCACAAGATTGGACGAAAAGGATTTAAAATCGAAAAAAGAATGAAATATTTCAAATAGAATATTTAAAAAATATGCCCCCTTGGAAATTCATATTTTTAAGATCTGACTAACTACGACGCCTTACTTAAAAAGATTGAATTAGTAAATCTGAATTCCGAAATCTGATATTTGCATAAATCTAAAAGAGAATTTCGAAAAATTGAATAGAAAAATAAATAAGATTAGATAGGCACGATCGATTCAAATATATAGGCTGATGAAGGCAGAAAATATTTAAGGCGAAGATCTTTCCTCCTTCGAAGAGAGAGTGCTTTATTTGTGCTACAAATGACCAAGATGCCTTCTATATCTTTCATATACTGATGAATCTTAATCATCCAAATCTCAGGTCCCTAAATATCACGCCCACGAAGTTTAAATTTCTGAAAATCTAAAATATCCCGAATCTTAAATCTTTATCTTCCGAGATCTCTATATCCTAATCCCAGAATAATAAAGCAAATCCCAAATATCAGATTACTTATATATATATAAATCTTCGAATTCTAATCTTCAGCCTCTAATCTTTTCAATAATTCTATATTATTGACTCCCATAAATTCCATAATTTCGAATAAAAGAATTCGATATCAGTAAATCTTAATTTTCAAATGAATCCTATCGAATTCTATTCGGCCTCTAATAACTAATTATTCTTCATCTTCTAACCGAGTCCCTAAATCCACAAACCCTTAATGCTATTCCTTGAAAATCAAAACAATAATATAAAAATATTCGAATTTGCATTATTCAATTTTATATTTAATATCAATATAAATATGAAATTAAATAAAATTCATTAAATATTTAATCTCATAAAATATTATGAATAATTATAAATAATATAAGAATAATTAATATTATATAGAAAAACCTAAGAATTAATTTTATAAGATTTCTATATGCATGCTCAAGCATAATTTCAAATAGAAATTTAGAGATCTAGTTTAATTTTATATAATTTTATAATACCTCTCTAAAAATTAAAATATTTTATCCTTCTACTCGTAATTCTTAAAGTATCTTAAAACCCTAAATCCGAAGTCCCTAAGAGACCAAACCTGCATTTTTTTGACCACTAAACCCGAAAACATCGATCCCTAACGAACGAAACTAGAAGCAAATCCACCAAATGCTAGGCCCGTAAATCCCACGCCTACGAATCCAAAAGCGAAAAAAAAAATATTTCCCTCCGGTGGGGGCCCGGTACCTGAGAGCACATATATATATATATATATATATGTAAATATGTATTTATATATACAATGAACGCAAAAAAGGTAAAGATCCAGCAAGGTACACAGACATATGGATGAGATTTTCGATTCTCAAACCTGCTAACCGTTTATGTCAGGCTATGCCTCTCGACAGAAGTGCCTCTGTTGGGCCCTTCTTCAAGATATGTGGGACTCGCAGCAGCATGACAAGTTCTCAAATGAATCACTCGGTCAGATCCGCTGTCTACTCCACTTCGAGAAAAGCCCCATCCACATAGGAGAGGCGAAAAGCTCTGAGGTAGCTTCAATACACGGGACATGTGAGAGCATGCGGAAACACTGTACAAACGCTTGAGGATATCGGCCGGAGCAATGGCATCTCGCCAGCGTCTTCTCGCTCTCCTGCCTAGCGTCCTACATGACGGAATAACTCCTTGTGTTACTGCTACCAGCATCAGGATACCGGAAGGGTCTCCTGCCTGGCAGACTTGACAACGCGTGGCAACAGAGCGTGAAGCTGTAGTTTCTGGTTCTCCGCACACATGCACAAGGAGAGCTCCGCAACTTCTGCAGGAGCGACAAGATAATGAAAGCCCAAGTCGAACACTCAGCGGCTGATTCTTGTACTATCCATTTCAGGTTCTTGGCGGTGGATGAAACAACTGCGCATGCAGTGCCGAATCTTTAAAGACAGCTCCTCCGGCCCGACATTCAAACATATCCCAAGCAAACCACAGAGCACCCCGATTGCGTCCACAGCAATGGAGTCATCAAGCTACTATTCAAAGCTCACGTCACTGTCGAGCTCCTAGACCATGGACGCTTTAGGGGTTCAGTTCGGGGACCATCCCCAGTAGATCCTGAAAGATCTTGCATGGCGGCGAGTCAGGCCCGGGCCAGCATGCACCGAGGAACAAGGGCCCCAGCAAGGCTCAAATGAGGTCAGGATCTGGGCACCATCGGACTTTGGGACTCTGTGGATATAACCGATGCCCAGCACCTCTAAGCATGTCTGCACAGATGGCAGGCATGCCATGCAGAAACGAATTGGCAAGGAAGACCATGCCAGCCACATCGTTTGAAGGATGTTGGCTTTCTCAGAATGACTCAGCCGAGACGCAAGGTCTCAACAGCAAGAATGCGAGACCTGCTGATGCTGATTCGGATGCTTCTTGCCCTTTGTGCACCAGAAACCCTCCTTGGTTCCTGCAGCAGGTGTCAGCATCGGCAGGCAGCCCTTCCTCTATCCGAAAACCGTAGCAGCCACATGCATGCGTGTCTGCCACGATGGCCGAGCAAGAAGACAACTTCAGGCGGCGACTCCCTGAAGCAGCTGCTCAGCATGCGCAATGGCTGCGGAGGCTGCTTCGGGACCTTGGGATGAGCAGCGCAGATCAAGAACTCGGATGCCGGAAGGAATCACATGAACATGCGCCCGACCTACCCCTTGCTTCTGAAACTGCTCTTGGCGGATGTCCTTGGCCCTCGGCCACCGAAAGCCCGCGCACGCCGTATGGCGCCTTGCATGACATTCGTGCCACATTCCAGTCGAGAGCCGAAAACATGGCAGTTGCGCGCATCGCTGTGTCCAGCGGCGACATGTCACCTGCCTCGTCCTCGTCAGAGAACATGCGAAGGCATGCCACGGCATGCAAGGATTGCCAGTGCAGACCTAAAAGATCCCGAAGACCAGCAGATTCCTACATGCCTCGCCGAGTGTGCCAGACGGTTCAGACTGTGCAGCGACTTGCTGTGCCTCCGCACCTGCGAGCACGCACCGTCCAGTGTCCGAACGAGTGAAATAAAAAATCTTACTTTGACACCAGCGAGCTGCAGTATCGCCTTACTCAGAGTTCAACGACACAAGAAAGACAGCTCTGCGGCTGAGACAGCTGCCAACGCCACCGAACGCCCGTGCACGCCGCACAGCACCTTGAGCTTCAAAGTAGCCTACTCGCATGCCAGAAGAAACACGACATCTTCCAAATGTCATCTGACCGAACTGCAAACATGGCAGAGATGCGCAGTGTACTACCCATTGGCGAGTCCTCGTCTGATTCATCGACGGCGGCCTCACGGTGTTTGACCGACAGCCACTGCAACCGAACCTCAAGTCATTCCATCCGTCGCAACTGCATGACGATCAAATCGAGCCAGCAGGCATCTTAGTGTGCCCCAATGTACCTCGTTGCTCACACCTAGTCGCGCAGCTGCACGAACACTGGCTGCTTGTGCAAGTTCTGCACCTCGGCCAAGGCGTCTCCACAGAGCTCTAACGCATTCCATGCAAAGCCTTTTGCAACCAGAGGCCATGGCCGCCAAAAGCCCTCGCTCGGCGAATTGCGCCTCGTGACACAACTATCTTCTCCGAGGCTGCTTGGCCGTCGCGCCATAGAACATATCCGACTGCAAGCGCGGCAGGAAGGCGCATGGCACTGTCCAATGGGGAGTCGTCGCTCTCGATGGCCTCTGCAAGGCTCAAAATACACCGTCGTCACACTTCGTCACAACATGTCGCAACATTCACAACACAAGAAGCCCAGACCTCGTCGCCTGCGGCACCGAATCGCACGGCTGCCCGAGCGCTCGCTTCCTGTGCCTTTTCGGCGCCTCGGGGCCCACCCCTTCGGGACAACAAGCGCAATGTCATGTCATCATGGTCACTATCCGTTGTCATCATCATCATCAGGTCGGACGGGTGTGGGGCGGTGTGGAGGGTTCCGGGATGATGACAGATGTGACAAAGGACGTATGTGCACTCGCTTGGCAGATGCATCTCAGCCCTTTGGAAGTTCTCAACAAGAATGCTCGCCTGAGCACGTGTACAATCAGCTTGCGGAGCTGGTGAGGACCGCAGTATCGAGGGCGGAAACGAGGAGAGAGTCAAAGCAGTGTCAGCTACAGCAGTGTCGAGAAAACCTGGGCCAAAAAGATGCTCACCTGTTCAGCCATGGTCGACATCTCGGGCTGTTACCACCGAAGGCACCAGCACGCCGAATTGCGCCTGGCACTGGCATATCGCCACAATTCAAAGCTCGGTTGCAAGAATGGGCAAGCACGGCAGCCGTACGCAAAGCTGTGCCCATGGGCGAGCTGTCAGCTGGCTCTTCCTGCGCACGCATGCACACAGGAACAAAAAGCACGTCACATATCCACACAACCTGCACCGGATGCACAAATCTGAAAAGTCCTTTGCCCATCTCTGAGCAGAGCTGAATTCGCTATATAGATGCATCTAAGACTTGAAGGCTGAAGGTATGCGTACGCGGCGCCTTTACCACTTGCAAAACGGCTATTTACCCAGAGGTTTGGCCTTTCTTTTCAGGGGCGATGGAGCTTTGGTCGCATCCGTAGAGTCTGACCTTGTGCCGAAGGTGAAGAAGATCCAGTAACTCATAGCTGGCTACGAGTACTTGTTGGCTTTCGGAAGCAGCATTGCAAGCACCTGCACTCTGCCCAGCACAGCAACTCTGAGAAGCACTGCATCGTGGTTTTCAGCTCCTGACAGCAGGCCCTGGAATGAACGCGATCTCCTTGAGTCGCAACCGCTTGCACGAAGATCAGCGGCAAGCATCCGCGCACTAACTTCTCCTAAAATGATGCACTGAGCTCGAAAAGCCTTTTCTGCCAAGACTCTTGTTCAGCAGCATATTCGTGCCAACAGGAGACACATCTGGACCTGGATGGCTTTCCATCATGAATGCCAGCATTCAACATCCAAAGAAACCGGTTTTGCAGTCTGCACTCTGGATGCCGGCGAAACGAAATAGCAATCAAATGCTGACATGCAGTCGCACTTGTCTGCCTTGCGCGAAACTGATTCTGCTGAGCTTGGGACTGAAAGCCTGTCAACAACGTACTTAGGCGGCTTGCGGACTTAGGAGGCCAGGTTTCGGTACTGATTGAAGTATGCTTCATAACTGACGGCTTCGCCATCACACGACACTGATGCATGCACATTGTCCCGGAACACTGCTAATTATGCGGGCATGAGCGTCCCTAACCTGTGACGTTGCACTGCACCACAAGACAGCCCTGGCCTGATGGCTCGCACCTTTTGGAATAAACGGCAGCGACAAGGTGTCCGGCCTGAAGCATGCGCGCAACGCTGCAGGCTTTGCCAATAAACAAGATTGCACCGGATTGACGTGTTTCCAAATGTGCATCAAAAAGCCGTTCATGCAAGTGCACTCACGGACAGTTTTTACCACTTGCCACTTGCCACAACATATGGCACCAACCGGACGTAATATCAGGCCCTGGCATGTTCAGTCAAGCAGAATGTGACCACTCCTGCTCAACGCAAACATCAATATGGTTAACATATATCATGCATTTGACATAAATCCACTAGCGGCTATGGACAGCAGGCTACGTGTATTGAACGGTAAACTCTGTGATGCGCATAAAGTCTGCCCAACCACAAAAGGTCGACCTGCAGAATGCAACTTCGTGTGTGGAAAAGGAAACTGCCAGAAGTGCATGCACTGACAACATATCTGCCTCGGTGGTGTGTAATGCCCGATGCAGGCTGCAAATGCACAAGGTTTGGGCCGGAGGCATTGGCATTTCCAATGGGAATCTGAAAGCTCAGTGATGCCCATGCCACTTCAGCAAAACAAGGATATTCGCCCGCTGGATGCTCGAATCATTGCAAATTAATCGTACAACAATGGCTTGCGAGCAAAACCCGAAACATTTGCAGCTGCCAAGGTGAGATTAAACGGTTCAACGACTGAAATACTGAAATGAAGGCAGACGCCACACCTTTTTTGTGAGCGCAATATAATCTTTTACTTCAAGTTGAAACTGCTGATGTCCGTGTTCCCTTGTCTGTTTGCTTTTCGAATGCGCAGGGCACAGTTGTCTGTTGCCTGTCAGCACCGACTGCTTTCCTTTGTTCGACTAAACTTTTAGGGATTATTTTTACGCATGCCGCATGGAGCGGCGTCCATGTACAAGAATCTTCCATATCTCGCGATTCGGTAAAGGAAGGATTTGATTTAACAATACGGCGGAGAGACTTAAAATGTATCGTATTCGTTTTCTGAATTTGGGCAGGTGAAAGTAGGGCGCTATCCATAGCATAACTGAGAATGGCTAGGACGACTGATCTGTAACAGCCCAAATGCTGTCACGAGTGCAGTGAAAAACCACCCCAACACGTGCCGAGTGTGGACATCCTAGGCCTGGTGAGATACTTCTACCGAGTGTTGACTGGAAAGACACCGTTGACCTTTGAAGCGCTTCGCATGCGCGCACGTAGTGCGGACTTCAACAAATTCAGCAACATCACAGCACGTACCAAGTGCGGACTTTTTCAGCGAACGCGTATCATCCGCGGCGAATGCACGTACCGAGTGTCGACTGTGAGAACGCCCCTAGCAGACGCACCGATCGCTGACGTTCAAGAGCGCCGCAGCACATGTGAGTAGCGTGATTCTTTCGACAGTGTTTGCAAGACTTCCTGGAAACTGTCGCTCAAAATCCACATGTGAGTAGCGTGATTCTTTCGACGGTGTTTGCAAGACTTTCTGGAAAATGCCGCTCCTCCTGCTCGTCGCGTCGTGGTATTTCGTTTTACATTCACGCACACAAATACCGAAACTTGGGTATGCGTCCATGGAATGGAAGTTTGCTTCGCATCCAAGCCGTTTGTTTCTGTAGAAGACAGGTCCTGCGGATTGCGGTGCAGTCGGCCGTAGACAGAACCAACATGTGAGTAGGCGGTTTTTTCTTTTCGATCCTGCGCACCGCGTCCGACTTTGTGTTTTGGCGGGGCGTTTGTTCTTGTCTGCCGTGTGTGCATCCGGTGTCTGCGTGAAAGCTCACAGCAGTCAGCAGTCGGTGCGTGTGCCAGACGCGCTCTGAAAGTCGACACCCGGTACGTGCACTTGCGGTGGACTGGAAGCAATCGGTGAGAAAGTCAACACTCGGTCGTTCTTTGCGTTTCCGAGATGTTTAACCCTAAATTCTAAACCCGAAGCCCGAAACCCGAAACCCTAAACCCTAACCCTAAACCCAAAATCCTAAACCCCGAAGCCTAAACCCTAAACCTTAGACCGTGAGAAAGTCAACATAACCCTAAACCCTAAACCCTCAACCCTACACCGTGAGAAAGTCGTATATAACCCTAAACACCAAACCCTAAACCCTAAACCCTAAACCACGCGGCAGCTCTTTTCGTTTCGAAGATGTTTGCTGTTCTGTTCGCTGCGTGCATCCGGAACCTGTTGGAGGATCCAGCCACGTGGGCCGCGACCGCCTGGCAGCGGAACCAAAAGTCAAACCACAGTAGACTCTAGACCCAAAACGAACGAGCACCAACGGCGCGCTCGCCTCAGCCTGGGCGGTTTTCATGCGCGTTGCCTTGGCCTCAAGATAGCAAGAGTGGCATGAGCGAAGGAGAAAACGACTAGAAACTGCACTGTGGAGGGTCCAAACCCTGTGGCGGGAGGTGTATGCTTTTGGTGACCCCCGTTCTGGGACCCAACAAAGCATGGGTTGCAGCTCTCGCGGCCGTGTTTCCTTGAAGCTCTGAGTTTGTTCTGATTGAAGACGTTTTAGGCGAAGGCAAAGAATTTGGGTTCCATGGACTTCAGGCGGCCCGATGCCCGATGC
>CAJNDV010002223.1:821-13104 GCA_905221635.1 Symbiodinium sp. CCMP2456
TTGTTGGTGTTGTTGGTGTTGGTGGTGGTGGTGGTGTTGGTGTTGGTGTTGGTGTTGGTGTTGGTGTTGGTGTTGGTGTTGGTGTTGGTGTTGGTGTTGGTGTTGTTGGTGTTGTTGTTGTTGTTCTTCTTCTTGTTCTTCTCGTTCTTATTGTTCTTCTTGTTCTTCTTGTTGTTCTTGTTCTTGTTCTTGTTCTTGTTCTTGTTCTTGTTCTTGTTCTTGTTGTTGTTGGTGGTGGTGGTGGTTGTTGTTGTTGGTGGTGGTAGTGGTGGTGGTGGTGGTGGTGGTGGTGGTTGTTGTTGTTGTTGCTGCTGCTTTTGGTTGCTGTTGGTTGCTGTTGTTGTCGTTGCCAGAGGAGGCCCCGCTGCCGCGCATTGGACTGACCGCAGCCCAGGCGTAACAAAACTCGGAGACCTGATATCTCTCATTGCAGGATGCAAAGCATTCTGGACCCCGAAGATGCGATCCCAAGCCCCAGCTCCAAGAAGACCTTAACCAACGCCTCGATCGAAAACTGGGAGCTCCCATGCAGCAAGCTCGTCGCAGCTCCTGAAGTACAGCGCTGTACACCCTCGAGCCATCGTGAACCCCAGCCACAAAACCCCGAAAACCTCGCAGCCCTTAAAGCCCAAAATCTGCACCGGAGCCGCGGAACTCCTTTTCCCGAGGCCGCGCGGGAAATTTCGAGTACGATGACTCCTGCTACCCGGCTGAAATCTCTCGTCTGCGATGTCAAAGGCTTAGACGATAATGAAGATGCTAAATAAGATATTGTTACGGTTACACTGTTGCTGTTGCTAAATTATATTGAGTTGGTGTTCAAGGGTTTTGATGGTCGGACCCAGGGTTGAGGAAATGTGAAGCTAGCCTCCTCATAATAAGAAACCAAGACTACACACGCGCCATTCATCATCTGCATCCCTATCTACATTCACCAAGAGGCCACAATGTAAGCCCGACGTGACGTTGGGCCAAGTCATATTACGGTTTGTTGGTGCATCCCTTTCTTTGTTAGCTCCGTGTACCCGTCGCGAAATCCTATGTCCTATTGTGATAAGAGTTGCGAATCTTGCTATCTTGTTCTCCACTCACTGTATAATATAGGGTTCGTTTTGGGCCTTCGGACTTCGAAACTCACGCTGCCGCAAGGCAGATCTTGGGGTTCAGGGTTTATAGGGTTTAGGTGGTATCTTTTAATGTGTCGAAGCACCAAGTTGACATGTTTAGGAACATATGGGCCTCAAGAACCTGGACAGGCCTTTTTGCAAGGAAGCCGAGGCTAGTACCTGCAACTCCAATCCCGACAAGGAACACCGAGCTGTAGCCATGAAGGGTAACGGCACGAGCGAGGACTGAATAAACCAACCCAGGATAGGCAATGTCTCAGTTCAATGCTTTCGGTATGAAGGTGATCCTAACATGGACACTGTTTGGTAGGCTGCTCTTGCTTTGAAGCAGGTGGATCAGAACACTTTATGTAAGCCTTCAAGCCCTACTTACCCTAAGCAAGCAGCCCAAGACTACTGTAGTTGGTATAATAGAAGCCTGAAGATCTGCTACGTAGTATCTTTCCCACGCTACGAACTCCTCTTTCTATACTATGTATACTGCAATGTACACCAAAGCCCTTCAACTATTGAAATTACTAGGTCAGTCGTTTATACCATGAACCAAAAGCCCCCCCTAAACCCTAAACCCTAACGCGATGCCCAGGCTCTGAAAGTTCGAATTGCGCACAGTATACAGGCAGATTCCGCCAACATGCCGAAGGGATGAGTGATGTATGGCCAGGGTTCAGGGGTTTAGTGTTTAGAGTGATATCTGGTCCTGGCGTATACCGTATCGCATATACAATGTATAAATACATTCTTCGGGGTGTATTGGGTTTGCGGTCCAGGCCCCTGCCGGCCATCAGCCGGCTACCAGGGTTGAGGGGATGGAGCTGAACACAAAGCAGTAGCTTGGCTCCGGGTCGAGTGCCGGGTGTCGTGACTCAGGGTTATAGCTTGGGTTCGGGGCTTATATGATCCTACTATAATTCAAAAGGTTAACCTGTTTTGGGCTAGGGTACTCAGCCCCTGAGGGTTTAGGGGTTTGGGGTTTAGGGTTTAAGGTTTAGGGTTTAGAGTTTGAGGTTTAGGGTTCAGGGTTTAACGTTTAGGGGTTTAGGGTTTTTAGCCCAGGATGCCAACCGCTTGGATACACGGACAGAAGGCAGCAGCAACTGAGCAAAGCCCCAGCAAAGAGGCTAAGGGATGTTGAGCAGCTGAGGCTCCCTTTGAATATACCTTAACTAAACCCCAAACCCTAAACCCTAAACCCTAAACCCCTAAACCCTAAACCCTAAACCCTAAACCCCCTAAAATGAAAGGGGCTTTAAAAAAGAAACCCAAAAATGTCCGAAGGCCTTTGGACATCGATCGAAATTTCCTACATCCCAACTGTAACCCTGCCGTTTGCGCGAGGTACACCACGAAAGGTAGATCGCCCCTCATCCAAGTCGTCGCTTTCAAAGACCCTTGTGCTGAGTTTAGGAGTCTGAATTGCAGTCTTCGGATTTAAGATGCGGAGGGGTCTGAGTTTGGCAATTCAGCCAAGATCGGAATGAAGACACGATCGTGATGTTGAGAAGTTCTACATGCCGGGGAGGCACTCGAGATGCCAGGTTCCTTGCTTCAGGCACCTCAATCCCGCAAGCCCTAAGCCCCAACACGTAAACGTCGGATGAATACGGTCAGAGTCGCCAGCCCACTCTGGGGTGGGGCTCTGAGACGGCGGAAGCAGAACGAGAAACTAAAATGAGCAAGCTTAGGATTGCTTCGGAATGTCAGTGCTATGGACTTCAGAACAGTGTAGAAGGGATTCCAGAAAAGGATTTTATCTTCTCTTCCCAAGCTAGGAAACCAAAACTCCCAGACGAGACTAATGAATAAATTTTTAAAACGGATTATATATATATATATATATACACATGTGACACACCCACACTCATTTGTATATAACACATATCTATAGAGTATCTATAATATATGTATATTCGTCTTTATCTGTATACAAAATGTGTGGGTGCGCATACATATAGAGAGAGAGAGAGAGAGAGAAAGAGAGCGGGGCTTGAACAAATAGAAATACTGTTCCATTCAAGCCTCTATATTAGGCCAGGGGTTTGGAGGTTGGCTTGGGGTAAAGGGCTTTATTGCGATTGGCTCAGGCGTTGGGCCATCGCAATTAGGCAGAAGCTATAACATGGTCCATGCACACAGATCGAAAAGTTGACCTTATCCTAAACCCTAAACCCTAAACCCTTGCTGTGCGACTGGTGAGGGTCTAGGGTCCCTTAAGCTTCTTTGGTATCATTAGAGTCAGGGTGGGGTTTGGGGGTCGTGTAGGCCCACCACCCACTCTTATCCACCTGAAACATGGAGCCTTGCCTGAGGCAACATGTCTAGGACAGTTTCAGGTGGGTAGATACCGTTTTAGGAGCCGTATGCAAGGTCTATATACCTTATGGAAGCCTTATAGAAGCCTTATATACCCTAAACTCCCCACCTGTAGTTTCCTTTAAACATGCCTTCAAACCCTCGGTTTGTTGCAAAGGATTGTCGAGACAGCACGGAGTGTTCGGGGTTCACCTATAGTCTCCATTGTAGTTCCTTTTTGGGGTTTCCTGTTTTAGTATAAAATTGGTTAAACCAAAAAAAGGAACTACAATGGAGACTATAGGCAGTTTTGAGCTACCTAACAAGAGTTTGGGCTTTTGCACTCCTCGAAGGGTGAATGCCTCATCCCTTCCAGACAAGCGGGCAACCTGATGCCCAAACCCGCAACCCAAACCCCGGCTCCTTGTCAACAGAAAACCAAACATGCCGAAAGACTTGATGAAGAGCTATCTCCTATCTTCCAAGGAAGACGACCCTCGATTCAGTCCAGGGGGGGCTGGATGAATTTGAGGATCCTGACGACGAGAGCTAGTTGCCTGCACAGGCAACTTGTTGAATTGTCAGGAAAGGCTACCCACGCCTGAACCTATCTAGATTCCTCCGACTTATACAGTATAGGCTGTGCACCGTAGACCCCATACACGCGAAGCCCAAACCCAATATCTCTTCATTTGAGGACACAAAGCAACTCCCGAAAGCTCGGAGGTTTGCAAGTTCTAAGCTTCTAGGGTTTAGGGTTTATAGGGTTCAGGGTTTAGGGTTTAGATTGCGCCTTCATTTCTACACTGTACCCCGACGATAAGCCCTAAACCCTAAACCGGCACCATACCTAGGTCAGACTATTTCCCCACCCTCAGAGGCACTGTTAGGTTTTTCAAGTCAGATGCCGACGAGAACCTTCCCGTGGCGACCCCGATAGCACCACTCGCCAGATAGAAGAGGACAGCTTGCTAAGTTAGAGGCCAGGAAACGGACAGATAGCAGCACACAAGAGCGGGTCAAAACAGCTGGATCTGGCTCGGCGGAACCAGGCTCTGGGACGAAGTTTGCAAGAAAAAACACGGTTGGGGTAGTGAAACCCTGAGCCCCGGGGTCACTAAGGGGTGTGCAAGAGCCGCAGTTCCGAACGTACCCTGCAATGGCTCGTCCTTGCGAAGTATGGGGGGAAAAGGGTTCACTCAGGGCATACTCATAGCACGGTTTAAAGCTTATTCACGGGTGTTGTAGGGTTGATGAAACAGGGGGTCCGAATAATTATCATGATCCCGTCGATAAAGACATCGTATAGTATCACAATCCCCAAGTCCCGTTCTTGTTATTACTGTATACAAAGCCACTCAGGCACTCCCATTAGATTCGGAGATTCAGGCTCAATCGCAAGCCCACAAATCACAGAGCGATTCCGCATTTGTTTCGACATTCGGTGCGAACAGTGCATGGTAAGAAAAGCGTGGATAGCCTAGACCTGCGCTGCGTGGCAGTCTTTGTGAGGCATGGAACATGAACCCTCAGGGTCCAAGTGGCTAGTAAGCATATACTCTTCCAACTAGTGAGTTAGTAACCTACCTGACTAGCATCCGAAGCTTGAGTATCTAGTTATTGAGTCCTTTGGACCCTCAGAGACAGCACTTAATCTGTGCGCCCAACATTCACCGCCTGTTGCCGTACGAGTTGGAAGCCGAGGAGCATACGGAACTTGGTGTAAGTTACCACAATAGGGATCTATGAGGGTTCCTGCATGGTATTACGTACAGTCTCTATTGCAGTTGGTTTTTATTGGTTTCACCAACCACACACGCACACACACACACACATGTATATATATATATATATATATATGATCATATCTTTACATATATATATATATATACATATGAAAAAAATGCAGATCCTGTAGGGTACCCCGAAAAGAGGAACTACAACGAATACTATAGTCTAGGATAGCGGATAGCGTTGCTCACTCGTGTGAACTGCTGCATGTTAGCATAGAGTTTACAGTTGCTTGTTGTTCCCAGAGAGCCCAATACCCCTTAATTAAGCAATGTACCTTAAATTATAAGGGACTTCATATTATGATTTCAGCCATATTCCTTAATTAAGGGATATTGGGTTCTCTGGGTTCGGGCACATGCTTGTAACACTGTAGAGCCTACAAAGCGAGCAGGAACTTTAGACGAGGTCATACAGACGCTGGGGCATTGAAAGATTAAAGCACCATAGCTTGCGATTTTCCGTCGCCCTTCTAGTGTAGGAGTCTATTCAGGCCATTTCAGGCCCCTAAATAGATTTGCCATGTTTTGTAGCTGTCCCCAAGTGCTCGTTGGTGCTTCAGTACAATGCCCGAAACAGGGCAAAGCCGCAAATAGCACATGTGCAACACCATCGACGTTGATGCTTCACAAATTGACGCTAAAGTCCTCCGATAGAAGTCCGCCTAGCCGTTAGCTCTGCCGCACCAATTTAGAATTTGGCGTTAGAGTCTGATTATGGTGACTCCAGGGGACTCGTAGTTCTGTGCCTTCTAGGCAGACGATGTAGGCATCGATCGCCTCTGCTCCGGTGGCAAGTTTAACATCAATCGCTGCATGGCCGCTGCTGCTCCCAACTACAGATTGTTCTGACTGTTTTAGAGCCAGAAGCCCCTACGTGCCCCCTATAAACCCTGAACCAGTTTCGCAGTTTCTTGTTGGAAAGGGGCGGGGCGGGGGTTGCTCAAGATTCCCGATTAAGACCAGGGGGCAACTCTGAATGCTCCACGACCCTTCTCAAAGCCTGCTTCAAGCAAGTGCAAATATGGTTCAAGGTTTCCAGGACTTGCCTCAAAATGCGCAGGATTCAGGCTTTTAGGTTTGTCGCATGGTGTCATCACAGTCTATATGTAGACTCTGTTCTAGTTGTTCGAAAGTTTTGGTTAGGACCCGAAACGGAGCAGCACTGCTTGCTGCGAACGACATGCAGACCTGGATTTTGGTTGCGATGTGCCTGTTCGTGCCTGTACCTATAGTCTCCATTGTAGTTCCTTTTTTTGGTTAACCAATTTTATGGTTAGGATCCTTTAATATAAATTTGGTTAAACCAAAACAAGGAACTGCAATGGAGACTATAGGTAGTTTCCGTCCAGAGAGCACTGCTGGAGTCAGCTTAGGGTCTGGCGTGCACCTAGACCCTGGATTGATTGTAGTACCTTCTCCAGTAATCACCCTAAACCCTAAACCCTAAACTGTTTGGCAACGTAGTGGCTCTAAGCATGATTGCTGTGACAAAGATTGCTTAGATTGGGTTTAGGGTTTAGGGTTTAGCCAAGAAACCGTGCGGGTCTAGGAAGGATACCTCAGACCTCACTCACAAATCTCCCGGACGGCTTGGAGAGCCTAAGCGTCGGTCCCTGACAGCTGTGCTTGACCCGACCTCTTGTTGAGGGTTTAGGGTTTAGGGTATGATTTCCTTACAGAAGTCCCTTAAACAGTTTTAGGGTCTTTTTTAATAGCACAGCTTAACCGTTACCACCTCGCGGGCAAAGATATCGGGTCTCCCGGCTGGTCGCGAGACGTATAGCTCGTGCTGGCTGGTGCAGCGCAGATGCCGACCAATTTCAGCGGCGAGTTCGGTCATCGGAGAAGTCTCTGGGTTGTATGAGTATAATGACCACAGAACTAGCAGAAAACAATAACACTAACAACAATAACAGTGATTACTAATAAGAATAGGACTAGTTCTAAGCATGACAACCATGACATTATGGGGGTTAGGGTGTGGGATCTTTAGGGGCCTTGAGTCATTTGCTGGGAGTCATCCAGTGTTTGCCTGCGGCCTGGTTAGTGTTGAATCGACAACTGAATGTTTTGAGCCCCAACGTGGCAAGATTGGTGTTCCAGTTTGGTGGCGTAAGGATATGTTGCTGAACGGGAATGGTTTGGCAGAGTTTCATATGTTTGAGGGAGGTAGTTAATATTCGAGCTCCCTTCTTACAGCACGAATTACGTCCAAAATTTGGAGTCTAGGTACATATTCCGTCGACTAGGCAGAGGAATGTCCTCGATGCGTAAACTTGAGGCCCCATACACCCCGACCCCCCCCCCAAATCCTGAGCCCTGCACCCGAAAAGTTGAAACGCCTAAGCCGTCATCCGGCCGAACTCGTCATCCCATGCTTTGTTAGCCACCGACTTCTTTATGTTGTACAGTCCAGCTACCTGGACATGATGAACCAGTGGACACAGCGGGGTCGGAGAAATACAGTATATCTGTATAACTGTCTGTGCGTATTATGTGTGTGTATATATATACACATAAAATATATACATACATACAGACACGCACGCATTTGCATTCATATGCTTGCGTATTTCGTGTTCGGGCATTCTTGGGCAGTTATTTGCATTCGGCCTGGTTCATTCTGCTGCTGGACCTAGTAAAAATAGGCTCCAGCTCGCAATCCAGGTGAGCGAGGTAGGCGAGGTCGAGCCCACGCCGTGCTCCGTTCTGCCAAGCCATTCATGTGAACACCAGTAAGGATGGACGAAGGATTCCCCATACTAACGGTGCGGGGTTGCGAAGCACAAACCATGTGCAGAAGGTTCATGAGGGTTCTTGACAGAGCTCATGCAGGTGTGGGTTGTGTGTGGTGCGGGGCTATATAGGACACTTGTGGACACTCATGTTGAGCAGCGATTGGTTGAACACTGAGGCACGTAGGCCAGCACAGCGTAATTTCGAACGAGAACAGTCAAGCAAGTATACGATCAGAAAGCCCCTCTCAATATGGTGGTGGTCAGGGTGCCGGAGCCAGTTCAGGTTAAAGTTTTACTGGGCTGACGAACATGGTGAATAAAGCAAGAGCGCTCTCACGCAAGAACGGCGCAGCCATAGTGCCAAGCATAGAGTGGTACTTTTAGAACAGATAATGGCGCTCAAGCGCTGTGTGTTGACAGCTCGTAATGCTCATAATCAAAGTGGTACTGCACATAGAAGCATGGATAGATCCGAACTACAAGTATAGTGCTGGTCGTGGTAGTAGCAGTCGTCGTCGTGGTAGGGTAGGGCTGGTGGCAATGGCTGCAGTGGCAGTAGCAGTACTAGTGGTAGTTATGTATTAGCAGTCGTCGTCGCTGTAGTAGCAGCAGCAGGAGCTTCTGCAGCGGCAGCAGATACAGTAGCACTGGCAGTAGTATTCGTCGTCGACAACAGCAGGAGCTGCAAACTGGATAACCCCGGATGCTGCATGCGTACGTCAAGGTAGAAGAGAGCCCGCCAGAAAGCAGCGGAAGCACTCAGACGTTAAGCGTAAACAAAACCCGAATGCTTGTCAGGCCGGGTCTCAAGAGGTTTACGAAACCAGGCCAGCAAGTCGACTTGTACAGAGGATCGCTCGTGCCAGCAACAGAGACCCATGCTCGGGAGACTTGTCTTTTACTCACCTGGATGCACACAAATTATGAATATATGTTCTTGTTAGAATCATCATCATTATTTCTGTTATCATCATCACCATCATCGTCAGCATCTCTATGGCAGAGCCAAGCTCGTCGGGGAGCATGACGATTTTGCAGCAGGATATGTGGCACCGCAGCAACCAGCAAATAGCAGGGAACAGGCCTGTAATATGTTACATTACTTCATATTCCATGTTTTTCGTCATATTATATCCGAAAGCAATAAGATATACTCTTAGACTTTAACACAAGACTAAATAATGCTATTTATAATCTAGTGCGTTATGTTTTTCTGTACTGTATATATACATATATATATATATATGTATTCCATATCCTATATGACCTATGATGTTACATTATGTTACTTTATCTTATGCCCTATGATTGTATTACTCTCTTGGTATACTGTTTTGGTGTCATGATCTTATATGACTGTAATATTTTGTTGTAGTTCTGTTGTATTTTCATATTGTTATGGCGATATACGATGCTGAATTATCTTCTGTTTACTTACATTTATTGATACTAGTTGTTACTTTGTTACAATATGCAATATTATG
The DNA here is from genome assembly GCA_905221635.1 of Symbiodinium sp. CCMP2456. Classification (NCBI taxonomy): domain Eukaryota; class Dinophyceae; order Suessiales; family Symbiodiniaceae; genus Symbiodinium; species Symbiodinium sp. CCMP2456. Next base: position 10,256 of record CAJNDV010002223.1, read on the forward strand.
CTGTCACGCATTTTGTTTTGCTATATCACATGTTATGGTGTTCTGCTCTCTCACAAAATATCATACGTAAGCACCCTCGCATACCCGAAAGTTCTTAGCGCCATATCACCTCTACCTTGAATACTGGCCCCAGTCAGTAACAGTTGAGTAATACTCTTAGTATAGGCTGTTACTGTATGCGGGGCAGTACCCGACCTCTCCCCCTAAACCCTAACCCCTAAAGTGGTTTAAAGTCAACCCAGATTCCAGTGCATTGATGGTCCTGATGACCCGACAGGCGCTAGAAGGAAGCACTTATTGTAGGGGCATTGGTAGTTTATGTTGGGGGCTTCCTTATGATTAGTATAATGGGCCCCGAAACCCTGTTCTAATCATTAAGACGCCTAGATTAGGTTCGAGCATCGCAGCCTTTGTTAGCTTCGGCGCTTGCCCCAAGCCCTCGCTTTTGGGGTGTTAGGCATGCGCTTTGCAACTACAATACAGTGAGCACAGGAAGACTGGGTAGACCAATCGGATGCGATGACAAGTCTCCTTTCCCTTTGGCTGCGTGCGTGTTTTGGCGATCTGATTTGCACCATTTGCAGAGGGTGGAAAATGAGAATTCCACCACCAGGCGCACCTGACCTGTAGTCTGTTCCTTTGGTGCTTCGGCTTGTCACGGCCGCCACCGAATTCCTCTTGACAGTGGCAGAACGCCCACGCTCGGGCATCGGCATGTGCCTTGTTCCTTCGAAGTGCTGGGATCTGACCGCGGTAGCCCGCCGTCGGCTAAGGCTAAGCCCAACCGATGCTGTAGCTCGGGGCTGCTTTTGGACGTCAGTGCGTGGAGACCAACAACACTTCCAGCATGGCTACCATCGCACCTCCTTACTCAAAAGGATAATGGGACTTAGTAAGTAGGGTTATAATTAGGGTAACTATACTTATATCCCCAATTAAGGGACTTTTAACCTTACTTGCTAAGTCCCATGATCCTCCAAGTATCATGGCTGATGATTGCCATGGCCCCCAGTAGCAGTCAGAAGTCTGCTGTCAACTCACCAACAAGCACTATCACCAGCAATCTCATGGCTATAGCAATCATACATCGCCCTCGACACCGCCATCATGACCACATATCTTTTCGCAGCGGCATCTGTTCAAACCCCATGACTTTCACCACGCTTACTCATTTAATTGCGAACATGAACCTCGGCATTAGACGCTTCCACAAGCGGCATGTTCCTTCTGTCAATCGCTACCATCATGAATTGAATCGTTATCTCATCGTCCACCTTCCCCCAGGCATGAGAAGGTGGAAACTGCATGGGCTTCGAAATTTCTGTTCCCCCCCCCCCGCCAAACAGTAGAGACAAGGGGGTGCTGTTCCTTTTCTGCACCTAACAGGAGTTTGCTTAAACCCTAAACCCTAAACCTTAAACCCCTAAACCCCTAAACCCTAAACCCTAAACCAAAACTTCACGCCTGACTCGTAGCCTGAGCTCCAGGGTCTGGATCCCACGTATAGGAAGCTGCAAGGCCTGGCCTTCAAGGCTCGCGGAAAAAGGGGCTCCGGCAGGGTTCCTAAACCCAGAGAGCCCAATATCCCTCAATTAAGGAATATACCTTAAACTTGAAGGGGCTTCATCTTATGATGTAAGCTATATATTCCTTGAATTATAAGGGACTTCATAAATTATAATTTAAAGTATATTCCTTAAATTATAAGGGACTTCATAAATTATAATTTAAAGTATATTCCTTAATTAAGGGGTATTGGGCTCTCTGGGGCCTTTGGTTCGCGGGGCAGCGGCTAGGACTTGACCCGAAGACCGAAACACTCAGACCTGGCCCCATTTTAGGGTTTAGGGTTTAGGGTTTAGGGTTTAGGGTTTAGGGTTTGGGGTTTTGGGTTTAGGGTTTTAGGGGTTTAGGGGTTTATAGGGTTTTGGGTAAAGGGTTTAAGGTTTAGAGTGTTGGGTTTTGGGTTTAGGGATCCTCCTTGGTTTCGGAATCCCTAAAAGGCGGCCCCCTGAACCTGCTTTTCGCGAGGGCAAGCGTCTTTGTGAGTTGCGGTCACCGGTGGGAGCTGAATTCCCATTGGTTGGTACTGGCAAACCCAGAGAGCCCAATATCCCGTAATTCAGGAATATACCTTAAATTATAACGGACTTCCTACTATATAAGCTATATTCCTTAATTCAGGGATATTGGGCTGTTTGGGGATGGGATGCAGCAAGAGCCTAAACCCGGCAAGAGCGTGATTTCTATGATAGCCATTGCAAGTGGAAGCCAGCTTAGGCACGTTTTTCTGCTGTTGGAACATGTTTCATGCCACCTCTCTAACCCTGGGGCACCAAGTAGCCCAATGTAGATACTGTTTACAGACTTTAGATCCCAAAGTAGGTACTATGTGTATACTTGGAGCCCTAGGGTAAAAGCCTAGGCCGTAAGCTGCACAAGCTCCAAACCCTAAACTTCCTAAACCCTAGATCCCTGACCCTGAACCCTAAACCCTAAATCCCTGAGCCCTAGAATGCTACAGCCCTTGATAGACTCTAAGCTCCACTCCCTCCAAAGCCCTAAACCCCAATCACCCATAAACTCCACTAGAGCTCCTTTGTGTGGTGTATATTTAGGAAACTACATGGTAGTCCCGAAAAGGAACTATCTACAGTCTCCATTGTAGTTCCTTTTGGGGGATACTTTATAAAATCCTTGATATATACTTGGTTAAACCCAAAAAAAGGAACTACAATGGAGACTATAGGTAAGCCATGTTTGGATCACCCTCGCATGTTGCACCAAACCCTATACCTTAAACCCCTAAACCCTAAACGGCCATAAACCCTAAACCCGAGCTGTGAACT
>CAJNDV010002224.1:0-20875 GCA_905221635.1 Symbiodinium sp. CCMP2456
CGCGGATTATTGTTTTCCTTTCGCGGACCCATCGCGGATCTTTCGAGGACACTCTATTTCACATGTTAAAACCGTTTTATACAATCTCCACACAAGGACCTTTAGATCAATGCTCATGTGTTGTGTTGATATCGAGTAATCTTTCATCAGTACCCGCTCCCAACATTACTACTGCGATGACAACTATACTCTACTGCCGTTGGTTGCTGCCGCTGCTCCTTCTGCTGTTGCTGCTGCTGCTCATACTGTCACATTCGTCAAACTATTACAGCTTGTTGCTGTTGCTGCTGTTTCCCTTCTGCTCCCCTGTTGCACCCTGCAAGAAAACAACAGTACCTTTGCAATGGCTGAAAGCACTAGGCAGAACCTAAACCACACTAATTTTCTGGTGCTTTTGACTACTGGCGGCCTAGGTATTTTTTCGCCAAACCCATTATCTGTGTTTTTAGGAGCAAAAAATCACTCCAGATCTACGTTCACAAATGATTTGCGTGTTGCCATGGCTCTGCAAAGCCTAGGTTTTGACATCAAAACCCAAATCCAGAAAATCCATTAAAGTCCTCAAAAAGGGTTTTGATGTCGCAGACGATTGAAATCCTATGGAACCTGCAACACCTAATGTTGGATATTCTGTTAAATCCTATAGGCCCCTGCATGCTTTTTCGAAAGCACCCAGTGCTGGTTCAGGAACGACTTTTGGCCCACTGCCCACTGCCCATTTGCCTTGAAGGCAAAATCAAAAGCCAAAAACAGGCCGTAAACCAACTTTGAACAAAAAATGCATTTGTCGCTTCGATCCCGAGATTTCTGCAAAACCTATGGAACCTGCAAAACCCAATTTTATGTTCTTTGTCACAACCTAGGCCACTGCAAGCTTTTCGAACGCGCCCCGTGCGATTTCGGCATAGGCCTGGAGGGCAAAATCCGAGGCCTCGAAAGGGCCGTAAACTTCTTTAAATCAACCAACTACCTTTGCCGTGGCTCAACCAAAGTTAGGTTTTGACCCTCAAAGCCAACTCCCGAAAATGCATTCGAGCAGCTTGAACCCTGGTTTTGAAGTTTTGATGCCAGCAATTTTGAAAACCCTGCGGAACCTGCAAAACCTGATTTTGAATATTCGGATCAAACCCATGCCCCTACAGGCAAGGTCGCCCTGTGTTGTTTCGGGAGCGGTGTTGGCCTGAAAACCACGCTCTGATGTCAAAAATCTATACGAAGTTTTCAGGAACCTGCGAGACCTGAGCTTGGGGTTCCTGCCTTTATTCCCGGCAGTTGCAGATGTTTTCCTCCCCGTGACGTGCCGCATCGAAGGCAGTAGATGGCCGGTTACATGATGCTTCCTGCAACCTTAAACGGAAAATCCGATACCGAAAACGTTCTAAACTGACTTTCGCACACGTATTTGCCTTTGGGAATGTATTGTTTAAGTGGAGGCTAGTTTTGTTATGTTTTGTTCCTCAACGTGATGTCTGCGAAAACATAGGCATGATGACTAGTTTTTTCTGTAGCATACAAGGTGTATTCATGTTTATTCTTGCAGCTGTCGGCGCAGCTGCACAACAAAACATGCTAGTTTCGTTCTGCGAACACTCCTGACATGTAAGCAACGCACGAGTGGAATGATGCTGCTGGTAGAACGGCCGGAAAAATGGCGACGATTTGCAGGATGCGCTTCAAACACCTATTCAAGCGTTGCAGAGAAAAAAGTCAGGTTCGCATGCAGGCCAACATAAAAACAATAAGGTCAGGCCTGGCTAAACGCCGCCCATCCAGCTCAATGGGGGCCCGGCCTTACCGCCGTGCCACCTGGCCCTTGCACCAGAAGCTCGAAAGGAGACGCATAAAAAGGAGTCAGACACGCACTCCGGCCAGCATAGAAACAAGTCAGGCCTGGCTAAATGGAGACAAAACCCCAGCTCAGTGGGACCCAGCCGCCCCCCCTTTCCGGTTCCACGTGGCCCATGAAGCATGAGCAGGAGACGGGGCAGCGTAAAAACAAGGCTAGCGTAAACACAGAGACCGATAGCATAGGTGGAGAAACCTCCGGCATAAGAGAACCCATGAGCATAAAACAAACGTGTCGGCGACTGGATGGAGGCATGGAGGTCGATGGAGACATGGAGGTGGGCAGCATTAAGCAAAAAAACCTTGATCATAAAAATTAAAACCCAGCCCGGCTGGATTTATTGGTTTGAAATTTCCTGTTCTGTTTCGGGTTTAGCACAGTTTGGAAGCCGGCGGGACCCGCAAAGTTGAGACAACAAACAATAATTCCCTCAGGTGTTTTTTTTGACGTCCAACTCTTGGAGGCCTCCGGAAGGAGGCCGGCAAGCCCGCCTTCCCGCAAACGCCAACCACCTGTGCCCCTTGCTCAACAAGCTGGGCGGATGGATGTAGCTAAAGCAGAAGGGCCGATGCTTTGTGTTTTCAGTGAGCCACCAACTTTCTTACGCAGCTGTGGACTTGTGGCACAAGTAACACTGATACGAAGACGACGGCGATGATCATCGTGACGATGATTTTGTGCAGCATGCTTCGTCCCAATATGTGCTTTGCCGAGAACACCTGCAAGAGGGCATATCCGTTCGAAATTTCGGGCTCATTTATTTTGAAAACTCTGAAACATATATGCTATCCTACCGAAACGTAGCGACACGGGTCTATAATCTTGCCGCCAGTTGTTTTTGCTTGTTCCAGTGGCATCAGATTAACTATTCGCCAGTATCGGCGATGTGTCCATCCCTATAAGATCATGCCAATCAATATTTATGCTTTACCTGGCACGGTGGCACCTGCCATCTCTTTGGATGGCCTTCTGTGGTGCCGAGCTACGGCTGGAGAAGGAAACAATCTCCTTCAACCAGACATTCAATCTAAGCGGCGCCAAAGCAGACAGAAGCTCCACAGTGAAGCAAGTGTAATGCCTGTGATCAGCCCGTATGCTCATATCAAGAAGCATGCACCACTAGCCACCCTGTAATGGCCGCTCACTGAGCCTTTGGTGGCCTGTCATGCACAAGAATGCGCCTGGCCCCTCGGGGCCGCCAGCTCTAAGCATTTCACTGCTTGGCAGTTGCGGGCAGCGCTGTAGGGCGAAGTTCCCTGCGCATTTCCTTGCAACATTTGCAACTATCTGCCACAAATATGCTCACCCAGCCCGAGGGTGCCACCAAAACTGCTTCAGAAGCAAGTCAGCTTACAAGCTGAAGACGGTCAGCGCAGGTTCCTCGGGTCGGAAAGCATGACTTCCAGATGAATCCGGCTGCTCAAGTCGAGACGCCGAAGCCGACCTCAGAGGTGGGCTGGGCTCCTGCAACACGGACCCTTTGCAGAGTTCGCATCTGCTGGAGTTCACATGCGCGGAGTCGCAGATGCTAGGGAATCCTGTCGTGACTCCGTCTGCGGCATTGCCTGGGCTGGGGAAGCTGGGGCAGTTGATCAGGTCTACACTGGGTGTGCGAGAGAAAAAGCGAAGCACTGACGGGGCAACTCGGACGTCAACATGCCATCATGAATCATAGTATCATAAACATCAAGACACAAACAGGCACGCGAAGCACATGCGTTGCACAGTGAAGTCCGATGTCTTTGCATGGCGCTTCCCCCAGCTCGCTGTTTCAGTTAATTTTCCCATCTTTCCACCATCCGTCCAGCCAACAGGGTGGGTCGCGGTAGTGCGTGTAGGGTCACAAACGGGTCAGGGAACAACTTGTCTTCAACTGGGGTCACGCTTCGCGGACCTTGCACGACGAGCTCTCGCTCTGTACAGTGGTGTGGTGGTCCTGGGAAAGGATCTGGTTCACCGCGCCCCGCAATCGCTCCGCAAGAAAGGCCCGAGGAGTTGGAGGCAAACGTCCGGGTCGAGGGTCCTGGTCTGGTCGGTCCTAACCCCCCAACTTCTAACGCTGCCCCTGCTAGGAGCCATGGCTGTTGCCATACCACCGTATATCATGTGCAATAGCAACCTGACGTCACATAACCAGAACCCCCTCCCCCCGATATTCTATGGCCTTACGATCGGGTCTGCAGAGCAGAAGAAAGCGTAATTAGTTGAGGGTTCTGTTGATACTGCAAAGGTAAATCCAAAACCCAACACTCTAAACCAAAACCCTAGACCAGAAACCCAGAAACCCGGAACCCGAAACCCTGAACCCTACTGTAAGTCTGACATTTGAGCCCAGAGTGGTGCCCTGGCTGCACTTTGCTGGGGGTGCCAGCTCCCTTTGCTGCCAAACCACAAGTCCACAAGTCCCCCAGCAGTTCTTGGGTAAGGCGGATTGCGTTGCTTCTCTGAGACGGCTGTTTGAGCGTGCCATTTTTCGCCGTTTTGTTCCTCCCCCGGCCGGAGGAAGAATGCTGCAACAAGTGGAGCACGGTGACAATGTCTTCGACTAGATTTGGGTTCTGTTGCTCGGCTAGCAGTTGAAGCGTGTCCGGGCTGGGGCGGGTCGTGTGTCGGGGTATGGAAGGGTCGTCTCTGCGCCCCCTGCCGATTTGCCTCCCGGAACCCCGTAGTATCCGCCGAGCCCAGCCGGGGGCAGCGTTCGTGAAGACCCATAATTTCGTCGCATTCCCTGCTTTGCCCTAAGGGCTCACCACCCCTACTGCCCCCAGTGCCCCCACCGCCCACACCGACCTCACCCCCCACCGCCCCCACGCGCTCTCACCGCCCGCAGTGAATTGCCGTGTTACCTTGAATTGCAGTGTTTGCCCTCACCGCCCCCACCGCCGCCACCTTCCCCACCGCCTCACCGACCTGACCCCGCACCGCCCTCACGCGTTCTCACCCCTTTTAAGGGCTCCAGTCCATGCCCAAACCCCCGTCGCTCACCGCCCTCACCGCCCTCACCGCCCCCGACGCCCTTACCGCCTGCTTGCTTTCCAGCCACGGACAAATGTCGGAATGCCTTTGGCCTTAACCCTGGTGTCACCGGGGGTCGGCGGCACTGGCGGCAGCCATTAAATCGGTCAGCGCTCGGTCCCCGAGCGCTTGCGCCTGCTGGTTCGAGCCGACCTGTAGCCTTGCTAGCTTGCTTTAACAAAAGGCGCGACCGCCCCGTGCCGCCGACCCCACCTAATTTCGAGTTGTTTGCGTAATTTTGGGGTCCGCATGGGTAGCCGCAAAGGGCGGCTCAAAGGGCGCGCATCATGAGCATCAGCGCGGTTCGGCGGACGCCAAAGGGCGCGCATTGCGCGCATCATCAGCATCAGCGGGGTTTGGCGGGGGGGGGAGGGATGGGTGGCCTTATATAGCCTTGCTCCAGGGGTGTCTACCTGCGCTGCCCGCCGGTGGGCGCAGCCCCTAGAACACAGCGCAGACTTTGCCCCCTCGATGTCAGCAAGCAAAGCCAAAGGAAGAGAAGAGAAGAGGGGAGGATGCCGCTTCCCCGGTCTCTTGAACCCCTCGCAGCTTCAGCCAAAATGGCTACCTCTCGCTCTCTCGCTCTCTCGCACTCTCCCCCAACCCGGCGAATGCTTTCGGAGCTACTAATTGGCCCACTCGAGTGGACTGGTCCATGGATTGACTCACCTGGGTCTCTGCTGGCTCCGACTTGCAGCACCAGCATAAGCACAAGAATGTCCGGCCTCCAAAGTGTTCTCCATGTCTTCGTCAATAACTGCCTGCGAAGGCTTCGACATGGAGATGCAAAAGGTTTAGAGGCTCGGCTTGAGAGTGAGGAAAAACCTGGTCAATCGGCTGAGCCTGAGCATCCTGAGCACTGATTCTAGGGCTTGGACACTCTGGTCGTGTTGCTGTAGCAGCTCGGAGGAACTCTCATGTGAATTCCATATGCTTCTAGCAGTTGCGGGTGTTGAAGTTAGTTGCAGTCACCACAAACATCCGAAGGGAATTTAGCCGATAAAGCAGAACTGACGTGGAACTGCTCATTCAAGCAGTGCTCGACCAGTGGCACAGTGGTCCATGCGCGATGCATGCAGATGTGGGCTTCGAAATCCTCAAACTCTTCGCCCCTGACCTCGCCCGTGTGAATAAAGCAGAAAGACAGAACGAAGAAGGGGATGCTCACCTGCGACAGCAGGAATGCATGAGGATATCTGAGACACGTGTCCAGGCAAGCTCGAACTGGTAGAGATTCAACAAAGCGGCCACTACCATCAACGTGGAGTTCATTGCAACGACAATTTTCCTGGCAGGCGGCGAGAGTTCGTGCACAAAGGCATTAGTGGGACTGGCCGAATAGCCTCTAACAGCACAAAAAGCAAAAACATGTCAAAACTCAGATATCCACCAAGACTCATAAAATCATCCGGCTTGCACAGGATTAGGTACCTGCCTCGTGAATGCAGAGCTACTGTGAACGGACCAGAACCGGACAAGCTCGCGTGACTCTCACTGTGCAAACCGCTGTGTATCTCTACATTCAGATACGACGTGTTTGCCCAAATGATCAAGTGATCATGCATCACTCACCCATTACAACTCCAGACCTGCGTCCATCGAAAGGATGCACAGCAGCAACATCGATAAACCTGAAGTGTGCACAGGGGGTGACTACCTTACAGAAGCATCGCTCATGCGGCTCAAAGCTTCACGTCGTCGTGCCTTGCCGCATCTGCACTGCTCTCGGTAGCTCTAGGAAGCCTTCCCTGCATGTTCTGAGCCGAGCCATCCCGGCTCGCCTGTGGATCCCAGCACCACCCGGTCCGTCTCCTGTACGAAAACTCGGCTGATCAGCACCTGACAGCTCTGTGCACGCGCAGTGCAGGCAGGGCTGTGGCTCAACGTCGAGGACGCCACGTTGAGTGTGGCTCCCAGTAACCAGCCCGGAGCCAGGGTCGCCACAAGCAGCTTCGGACCGTGCACCTCCTTCACCAACATCGACGCAACCTTCGGCACGGCGGAAAGCAACCTATCGCGCTGACGAACTTCCGCCTGGAGGCCCCTCAGACCTGGGCCCTTGTACCTACGGCCTGCCGTCTGCCCAGAAAAACAACTCTCCCGCGTCTGCCACAGTGTTTCCGCACACAAACACACACCCACCCACACACACACACACACACAAGACCTCACGCAACCCAGTTCATCTGTATGCTGCTGCATGCTGCTTTTGCTCGCAGGCCCATTCAAGGTCCTAAACCTAAACCCTAAACCCTAAACCGATTCAAGGGGGGAAGCCAAGCTGCAGCTCCTCCCGTCATCGAGCAGCAAAGGATCCCAACGATCCTTGCACTGACGCACTCTGAAGCCATCTTTCTGCACTCGCAGGGTCCCAGAATCACGTTCCCTTGCATCCGAGAGTCTGGAAGTGCATGGTTGTCTGCACAACCGCACGCGTCATCCCCCAAAAAGATCCCGAGAGCAAGGTTGTCAGCGCAATTAGCCTCACACGCAAATGACGTGCTGGTATACCGCAATTTCGCTTCCATCCGGATGGCGAACCAATTCTGCCAAGGGTCCAATAATTTACAGGGTATCTGTCCTTGACGCAGAACATTACCTCAAGTTTGACTGTATGCTTTCCATTCTTGCTGTCGCTCTCGCTTCACTCCGCAATCATCTCTGGGAGCATGCGACGGCAAAACAAATCCAGTTCAAGATGCCATTATGGAAATAAGTGTGCAAAAGCCGGAGCTGTAGAAAAGCACCTGAATGTGGGAATGATCTCACTCCAGGCGGCAAGCAGGTCTCCTAGGTTGACATGAAAATCGCTGTCTTTGACCTTTCCTTGTCTGAGGTCCGACCAATGCTGAAACCTTCTCCTACTTATCGCACTTCAATGCAAGACGCCGGTCATGGGCTTGAATTCTCTACGAGGTCAGCTTCCTGTTCCCATCGGACACTGTAGCCGGCTGGCTGTAATGGCTACGCATTGAACTCTGGTCTGCAAAGACTCTTTCTCGCAAAAGCCTTCGGGACCATTCGTGCTGGAGTCCGAATCATATCCCACCTCTTGCCCCACATCGATGAAGTGTCCCTCCCGCATCTCAGTGAGGACGTTGTGCCACAGCTGGTAGTGGTCGATGGAGATCTAGATGCAACCACTGGTAAGAACTTCTGGCAACTCTCGATGTGTGTGCTGATGAGGCGCGCAGATGCTTGCTGAGGCTTTCACCATCTCCACAAAGACCACCAGAAGCTGCAGACTCATCAGCGAAAACGTCTTCACACGGAAAGCCCTGAGTGCTGACAAAAGCAAGATGATAGACAGTCAGACACTGCCGACGCAGAATGCAGCCCTTCTGGCATGAGCGTGGTATCTTGCGGTGCTAGGGATGCTTCCCTCTCGTTTCAGCACATGCTGCGTGGAGGATTCCTGCAGCATTAGGCAAACATAGGCAAACGGCCTTCGCATGTACTCCGGCACGGAGCCAGGCTTGCTCGGGAATCGCCACAGCGATCTGTCACAGACACGGACGGATGCGAGCATTCTCAAGTGTCCCGCTCTCGTCCGACTTTCAGCCCGGCCCAGCCTTCCCCCCTCCGAAAATGCATCCTTCATCCTCGGCACAGAAACGCAGCTGAGCGGGTCGCAACGACGGTTGTTGCAGCCACGTCGCCAAGCACTCGAGGTGCTGGGCCTCAGAATGAGCCACATCCAAGCAGAAGTCCATCGTGTCAGACTGAACTTACGCGGCGAACGTGCTCACACTGCAGTGAAAGCTCTGGGACCACAGCGTCTCTGAAATTTGGAAACGAACCTGACTGATTCACATTGCTGCACTACGAGTACTCTGGATCCACGGCTGGTGTGCTCGGGAGTTTTCGCTCACATTCGGCGCAAGAGCGTCCGCGTCGACACGTGTTTGATGTGTCTCGCGAGCTGGAAAGGCTGGCTCGCCTGAAAACTTGAGCGTCATGCTGACCATCAGAGTAACTGTTCATGTGATTTGTTTCAAGATTTCCAGGATAGCAGCATGACCGTGGGCATCGGCAGGGGCAGCTGCAGGAAAACTAGACATGCGTCATTAACGCTTGAGGCTGCGGCCATGTGAGCTGTACATGGACCCAGTGCCAGCCCAGGATGGAATAGTGCTACCGAGTGCTACCTGTTTCTGTACTTCTTCAGGCTATCGGCGTGGTGGAGTACCAATGACTCGTCGCTTGCCAGCTGTGCGGCTGTTGGCCAGGTGTGGTCCAGACCATCTTGTGGATCTGCCCGTCCAGTGTCTGAGTAGGCTTCGCGCAGGTTCTGTGAGAGGTTTGCAACCAGATCGCTTCGGAACTGCCACTCTGAGCGGTGAGGCAAGCGGGAGAGCTCCGATGGTGTACCCTGCAGGTCTTGTGCCACAAGTGCAGCAAGATCACAGGCGCTCTTAAATGGATGGAGCAGGTTGCAAGCCCGTACTTGCCGTAAGGCCGTCACAGCACTAACTGGACAGAAGACGAAAGCATCCGAGGCATAGCCGAGCTTACACCGAGCGTCGTAGACGCAGCTCGGCTTTTTGGAGTCGCTGAGCGCAGTCAACGGCCACGCGTTCTGCCAATGGAAACACGGCACCAAACCCTTGTGGCGCCCAAGCTGGTCCGAAGCTTTCCGGGTGCGTCGGAAGGCATCCACCATCTCATTTTCCACCTTTTTTTTGTCCCAGGTTCCGGTAAAAGAGCTCCGTATCGACTTGGACCATTTTACTGTGGCAGTCAAGTTCCAAACCGCTCGTCCCTGAAACCGCAGCCCACGCCCTATGGCATGTGATGAAGCCTTCAGCTGCTCAGCCAGTTCGAGTATTCCAGCATCCTGGGGCGTGCTAAGCTCAAACCCGTCCGAGCCTTCAGGTTGGATATCGCCCTCAAACTCCACCACGCACGACATCGCACTCGCACACGGAGCAGATGCCAAACATCGAATCACCGAACCTGTCGTGGGCAAAGCCGACTCCAACATCTGCTTAAAGCTGGCCTTTCTTGCGCCCCTTGGGTCCAAGTCAAATCCCATGATGACGTGATCGTAAAAAGTTGACCCGTTGGGAACCTGGTGCGCGCTGTACCAGTCTTTCCCAGATCCTTTGACGAACTCACTGTATAGGCACCATTTCTTGGAAATCTCGTCGTACCACATCTGCGTCAACTGTAAGCCTTCGTGGCATGAGACAGATATCCCGCATGGCCCGCTGTCCTCCTCCTCCACCAACTCCTGCTCGAGGTCCTGTAAGAGTTGAAACATTCCTCCGTTCATGGCCGAATACGAAACTGGAGATCCCTGAGCCTTGCTGTCGCTTTCTCTCACACGGCCATGCTTTAGCCAGGGACGAAGGTACCGCTCCGCAAAATCGTCTTCCAAAGCACAGAGCTCTGCATTCTCACCCTGATCTCCAGCAGTTGCCAAGAAGTTGCTGCTGGTGAACTCACACATAGCATGGGGTGTGTATATGTTCCGAGCTGGGTCGAACATTGCTGGGAACAGAGCAATTTCGACCATGATGTCTGTCCGCATCTTGAGTGCGCGCTTCAACTCCTTCACGAACAGCAAAGATGAGAGCGTTCGCCCAAGTACGGCGATCCGATGCTTGGTACCGTTTTCCCCAAGCTGGCATTTGGACTCCGCGAGATGGCTCGGGTAGCCGCCACGGCCCATCCATCGGCGCTTCTTGGCCTCAGACGATGCCATCGGAGCGAGCCGCCGCACTGAAGCTCGCATAAGCTCGCAAACGCTGCGTGGCAAAAGCTGATGCAAGCTCATGCGGTCAGAGAAGCTTTCAAACCTACGAAAGCAAGCTTGCATGCGCTTAACGAGCTCTTGCCTGCATCTCTGGCAAGCCAGATTCGGGGTCCAGAGACGTCCTAGCAAGCGTGGTGACGAAAACACCAAAAGCTGGAAGGGTCCAGGAACCCTCGATTCCTGTCGAAGGGCTCCGCAGAGTCATGTGGCACCACTGCAACCTGCAAGACAACGGCTGGCAGGTTGCAGTTCGTCTGGTGTCGGACAGCCTCTCCAAAGGCCACCGCCATTTGGCCAACCTTGGACGCTCTGCTCTTGCAGATCGTGCTTGCCATGCTTGATCTTCAAGCTGTCATGTAGCAGAGACCTGTACAAGGAATCTGGATGACTTGGTGTCCGGCACAGCGCCTTAAAAAAGATCCGCCATAACCCTGGAGCTCGTAGCCAAAAGCGGGCAAAGCCATTCCACGCTGGATACTGTCAGGAAGGTGACGGGATGCACGTAACTTATCCAGATTAGAATGTCCAGCTTCCCTCAATAAAAGCCTCCCGTCTCATCCAGCAAGTCTTCAATGAAGCGATGTCTGAGTCGTTCAGGCTTCCCGTGGAGTACTACCACAGCATGCTCAGCATGCAGAGTGAATTTGAGTTCGGAGTGGCCCGAAGCTTGCGTTGGCAAATCTTCACAACTCATGGTGTGTTCTATCTAGCTTCCGGCAGTCCAAACGACAAACAACTGAAGGCATGCACCGCCTGGTCAGCTAGGCGAATTTGACTGCACACATACATACCTGCACACAGCGGATAAGGGATAACTACATCAGCACTGCATCAACGATTACTTAATGCCGTCCGTCAAAAGATCTATTTGGTCTTGCTACGCAAGTTATGTCTTCCTAGCCCTAGCGCATTTGTCCTAAGTCCTGTTATGTGTGTTGTGCTGGACCTGCAAGTGTGCCCGTGATTGCAGTCTTGGTCTTCTGCATTGTCGCGGTTGATCCTGTCTCCCGTAAAAGCAAGATCTGATCTTACGTGTGCAACGCGTTTTTGTATCAAACATAGACTTTGCACAACGTCAAAGAGAAAACTCTGTCCAGCTCACTCATGCTCCACCGACATGTGGGATGCGATTGCGCTGCCACCTCAGCATTTTCGTTTTCTGGGGACAGGAAGCCGAGATGCTCGCAAACCACCATGCTGCCATGCTATGCAGGCATAACAAGCAAAGGATTGAAAAAACACCAAGGCTGCCAGTATTGACCCGTGAGAGTCCGGCAATGCTGCATTCAGGTTCGCGGTGGGCCTTGCGCGCAGAATGAAAATGAACCAAATGGGTGACAGGCAAAGCCATACCACAAGAAACCTCTCTTTCTCAGAGCAGAGCCACTGAATCTTCGAACAGGTCTCCTGCAGTCGGTTTGGGTCACAGCTTCCACTCGCAGCTCAACCTTGCAATGCTCGCAACTTCGCCTTCTCACGTGGATCCAAGTGAGCGAGTACCTACAGTACGACGCTTTGGCTGCACACAGGCATAACTCCAACATCCGCCGAGGCCGCAGAGCATCTTGGGGGTTTCACCTAGTCCGGTCTGACTAATCCTCCTCCCTGCATCCCTCAAGCTCAGTGACACCAGGTTTAAGCGTCCAATTTCGATCCCCCCTCCTGCCGTCCCTTCTGGCCCTTTTTCGAGCAGTTTCCCCCGTCCCCCCACCCTTTTGTGTCCTCCCTGCTCTTTCACATTACAGAAGCAAGTCGATGAGTTCAGTCACAGTGCTTGTCTCCGGCAAGCCGTTAAATTCCCTCCAACATTCACGCTTCGTGCCTTTTGCATGTCGTAGTCCGTCTTTTCGTCAATCATCTCTGCTAGGACTGTCAGCAGACGCTGGATGGCCACATCCTGCGCAGCGTAAAGACATCGAGATTTATGAAGACATGATGGTTGGCCATGAGTGTTGCTGCATTTGGTGCGCTTCCCAGTTTGGATGGCGTGGAACTCTCACAGCGCTCGAGCTGAGCTTCCGTCGCTTCGAAACGACAGAGTTCTCTATTAGTTGCTGCTGCAATGGATGTGTGCTGGCTGCAGTGGAAATTTTTGGGACATTCAAATACCTGGGCTTTGCCCAAACCAGCAAACACATTTTTTGCAGAAGGAGCTGTGTTTGGCAGATGTTGGCAGGATGTTACCGCACAAGGAGGCTTACTGACCGAGATAAAGTACCAACCGAACCGGTGTGTTGCAGTTCGACACCTACCTCATAAATCGATGGCAAATGATGCGACAAGTGGTGTGCCTCGGTTCGCCTTACACAGGCGCGCAGGCAATTGCGCACGTCAGCCTCGGCATCTGGCAGCTGTGGTTCTAGCATTCCGCATCTTCCCGCCATCACTACAGTGTGTGCAAGTGCCAACCCATTGAGGAATCTTGCGCCCTGACCTGAGCTTAGTATTGAATCAGCTGCGGCTCTGGCTAGATGTGCCACCACCCGCTGAACGATGCGTTCCTGGCCACGTATGCAAGCTGCTCAGCTCAACGAGTGCTCCAAGCAGTGAATGCAAAGACTCCATAGCCTGTCGTGCACATCCCATCTGTGACGCAATGCAAAAAACAGACAATGCCAAGCCATGTGCCAACTTCTTTTGCATTCATAGTAGGTCGCGCAGGCGCCAATAAAATTGTGCTGAGGCAGCGGCACCAAAACATCGCTGCGCACCCCATCTACAATCTACATGCAAGCCTGAGCCATGCAAGACTTTGCCGTCTCAGCGGAAGACCACGATCGCTCAAATTCACCTGCCAGGTTGGTCCTAGCATCTAACACACAGATCCGTTCCAGGCAAGCTGTGCTGGTTCCCGATACCGACGCGAAAGCGCTGTAAATGGTGTTAAAATGTGACAAGTTTGCCGAAGATGAATCGCGGGCCTCAAATTAAGAACAGATTTGGTAGATGACATCCACAGAAGTGTCACAGTGTGCAGCAGTGACGAAGAGAGCACTACAATCAATCCAAACCACACTCACCGCGACAACGCGGTATCCCCAAAAACACGAATCACAAGAGGAAGGGCCTGTGAAAAGAGGGCATCAGAATCCAAGACAACTCATAACGCTGGCTTGGGGAATCATGAGAAGGCATCTCCAGACAATAGGCCTGTGCGAAATCACACAAGGGCACCTTGGATGTCTTGGTCTAAAACTATCCGCAAGACTTGAGTCTAAGTTCGGGCAGTTGCATGCGCGTGCAATCCAGGCATGCTTTGGCACCCTCCAAGTCAGCGGCCCAGCCCAGTTGCAGCTTGGAACGGGGCCTGGGCATGAGCCGGTTCAAGTACGGCACTTGCAGCATCAAATGTCTTGCAGATCCGGATTTCAGAGCCGGTGGCACAAGGATAGGTCTTGGACCAGGTCCCCAGTGCAGCTTCATTCGGGGGTTGTGATCGTGTTGATCTCTCCCCTGTCAAAGACTGAGACTCAAAGTTTAGAAGTCCTCGGATGCTCGCCCAGTCAATAGCCGTCACTCAGCTCTCACTTTCCGACGGCACACCTGGCGATCGAGACCCTTTCGGAACTTATCAATGCTAGTCGCAATGTGTCAGCATCGTGAGCTTCGTAATCATTGCAGCGGTTGCCGGTTAGAAAACTGTTCGATTGACTGCCAGGAGAATCGGCTCTCTGGTTACCCTCCTGTCCATTCGGACGTCATTGCCTCCGCTGCTTCTAGGGCTGGGCCGCTGTCTGCTTTGATTGGGCCATCGTTGTCGTGAGTTTTGCTACCTTTCCACACGCACTGGCGCGGAGCATGTTTGCTTCGTGCAACGTTGGCCTGAGAGTTCACCGTTCCACAAGTCGCTGACGCGAAAAACTAATGCTACTGTACAGGACTATGCATCTCCCCAACATGCACTGTGTTGCCTTGGTAAAGCATCCAAAGGAATCAAGAGACTCAGAGGATCTGCCTGATGAGTTCGTCCCGAGTCTTAAGTGTGGGGAGCAACTGGATTCCACGATGCTCCAAGTTCACATGTCGCGTGTTACGAGCCATCAAATGGAAGGGTATGGGCGCACCTTGAGCTCGCAAAGTTTGGTGCCGCGAATGGCGCTCTCCAATAGAGACTAGCCACCGCCTGATGGCCGGTGCGGATGTTTCGTGGCCCGTCTAAGGTACATCCACATCCCAAGGGGTCATTGAAACCCTAACCGAGCCTAAACGACTGGCCCTGGCAGGATGTGACGTGAAAGCTACGGAACTGCGTAGCTGCGTTGAGAAGCAATGCATCTTGACACAACCAAAGGAGAGGTGTAACCTAGTTGTCGTGTGCCGCTTGAAGTCGACGTGTTCCATCGCCGGCCTCCATCCAACGACAGACGAGGAACACGCATGAAGCGCTGCGCGGAGCCTCGGGCAAACCACTCTCCCTCTGTTCTCGCCTTCTTTGGCCGAGGCGGAGGCTGCCACTCTTGGAGCTCTTCACCGGCGCCAGGCCCTTCCAAAGGCCAAAGGCACGAATCGGTGGTTCCACCCTGCGCCCGGGCCAGGCCTGCAAGGTCTCCTCCACTCGCCCTGGCAAACTCTGCATGGAACTCGTGGCCTTAGCCGCTGCCCTATGCTTCAGCCGCTCCAAGAAGGCATTTTGGGATCTGGCGCTGGGCACGCCCGAGCCACCTGGTGCTCTCCAAGATGGGTTTTTAGGACGCGCGCAGACGTTCAAATCTTCCCGTCGCCCGTCGCCTGCTCGAGTCTCCGCGAATTTCAGCATGGCCAAGGCGCGGTTGTAACCTTTGACACTGCAACGAAAAACACCCAAAGATCGAGACAAAGCGCTCTTCACGCTCAGGCCAAGGAACTGAACTCGTGAGAGGCGGTCTTCTCCTCTCTAGCCTTGGGTCACAGAGGGGCTCTGAATGTCATGGGCACCTCATGGCACGTCCCGTCCTGAGTGCCAGCTGGACCTGAACTCGATCGGAGGAACTCCTCTGCAAGGGGAAACGGAAAAATCCCAGCCCTACTGTGGCACACAGATGCATCCGAGAGGCGTGCCTTCGGGACGTCCTCCAGGGTGATGGGCCCCAAACTGCTCGTGGAGCTTCCTGGCAAAACAAAAGCAACACTCCTCTGCGGCGTGGAGGACGACGTAGGATCATTGCCAGCAATAGTATGCTGGGCCTGCGGTTGGCAGCCGTGCCGCCCGCGCCTCTGCAGAGCCTATCCCTCAGCCACCTCCCAACCCAACTCGTATGATCGACGCACAAACCTGGAATGCCGACAGAGCTAGTTAGCCGCAGAAACAGCATCTAGCAGGATTTATAGAGCCTTGGCCGTCGGCCGCCGCGCTGCTCGCACCGGAAGATCCTGTAACGGTCTGTGCGTTTTTTGCTGAGGCATGTTGTCACTGCAACCAGCTGGGGTCCAATTGCGACTACCTTCCGCAGGTTCAAAGATTTTGCGTTTGTTCGAATCAATCTTGCAGCTGGCAGATCCCGTCTGCAGGCGCCACAAAGTGGCTGTCAGATTGTTAATCGTCGATGTCAAACTCATCGATTGAAGGGCTCGTAATTAAATTGGTTTCCTCGTTCTGGGTGAAAGATCTTACGACCGTCCCCTGTAGTGGATTGTGCGGTGCAGCGAGTCAAAGCAAGGCTCATTCGTTTGCAGATGTGCAGCATCGCTCAGATGTGCAGCATCGCTCTAAATTCTTGGCCTCTGCAGTACTACTAGACTATGACGGTGGGAGTCATAGTGAGGCAGGGGGCCGGCGAGCTTTGCAACATGCGTTGGCAGCAAAGATCGTGCTATAAGGTGGTGAAACCTTTGGGACACCGCCAAAGCTACGTACCTGCAAATGCTCCTGTCAGTGGCATGAGGCGAATGCAAACGTACATATAGTCTGCAAAAGGTATTCAACAGGTGCAAGGACATCACTCGAATTCGGAATCTGCACATGTGTGCCCCAGACAGAAGTCGCTGAGTGCACTGTCTGCGCCAGGGCTGCCTGGTTGGAATTCCGTTCATCCCTACGACCGGCCAATACTCCCTGATCGAAGTA
Organism: Symbiodinium sp. CCMP2456; assembly: GCA_905221635.1. Taxonomy (NCBI): domain Eukaryota; class Dinophyceae; order Suessiales; family Symbiodiniaceae; genus Symbiodinium; species Symbiodinium sp. CCMP2456. Next base: position 16,663 of record CAJNDV010002224.1, read on the forward strand.
CCCCGACCAAAGTCAGGTCCTTTCTTCGTTCCCGTACGCTGTACACTTGAGATGTGGCATTCCGATGCAAATAAATCGCAGAGCAATTCCGCTGATTGGTGGTGAGCGCTCATGCTGTCACAGTGCCGCTTTCGGTCCGACTCGCAATGAATCTGAAGGACTGTTGGTCACCCAGCTGCTGAAAACGTTTTGCGCGATTCCGGGATGGACATTCTTGAGCGTTTGCGACAGGATGAAATCATTGTGCTAGACAAGCATAAGCAGGCCACTCAGCTCAATGGCGCCTCGTGTTGATCTCATTCAGTGAGTCAAACTGAATCCCAAAGAAGTGGTCAGGTGTCAACGCTGAGCCTATGCCAGCGGCAGCTACCGCAGCTGAGACAGCAGCGTCTCCGGCTCTCCATCTTGTCTTAGCAGCTGCACTTTGACGGGCCCAGTGGCTGTGCTGTGCCGACGTACAGTTATGTTCTCCTTAGCGACTCTTGTGTTCTACATATGAGGCATGTCGCGTGACTCCACTTCGCAGCACCCTTGTTCTCATGTAGCGTTAGCTTCTCCTGTAGTGTTACCTTTGTCTGTGTGTGAAGTATAGTATCGTACTGTAAACTCAAGGAGGTGTGTTGAAATGTGAACACTCGTCCTCCAGACAGAGACCACACCGGGGCTCAAGAGCCACAGTTTGGTGCGCGTCTGGACAAAAGCGCTGCTGTGAACTTTCAGGGCGACTTTAAGGCTCCCTGATCTAACATACTATGGCAGTCTGCAGTTATTTGATGGCGTGCGGGTGTCGCAAAGTGTCCTCCCAAATGACATGGAACTGTAGTGTCTTGACCAGACGTTTGAGCTGGTTTCAAGCAAGCGAGCAAAAGCAACACACGCGCGCGGGCAGCACGGGGGTCCTCAATTCGGGTGGGTGCTAGATATAGCCGTGCATGCTTTCGCGTGATCCGACGACTGAGGGTTACCGCATGTTACCGCCGTGACAGTGGCAAACTAGTCGCTGCATGTCCTGAGCAGATTGTCGCGGGGTGCCCGGCTGAGAACCGGCCTGTGCATAGCACATCAATAGCACGGGGCAAGGGGTCAAACTCCGACGGCTTCTCCCAGCGCCTTGTCCTTTGTTGACGTGCTAGGCGATGATGCCTCTGCAAGCTTTAGTCGGCACGACAAACAGGACATGGACCAAGCCTTTGTCAGCGAAGGACGCGGTGATGGTGAGGCATGTGGAGTCCCAGGTTGGGATCCAGCCTAATTTGTGCAAGTGCTTCTGCTTCCAGCCTCGCAACAAACCTAAGACCCGTTGTCCTCCAGATCCAGCTTGCGTGTGCGAGATGTGCTGCGATCCTCCTCCAGCACGATGGAAAAACCGTTGCAGTCTCGCTTCAGCCTTCTCAAAACTCACGAGGGCGACTGACGACAATTGGAGTAGAGGCTATGTAAGTTTGTGGACTTGGACGTGGTATAATAAGACCCCTGCAAGGTTCTTGCAAACCCCATGTCAACTGGGGTGACATCGAGGTTTCGCAGCTACAAGTAACTCCCACAGCACACAGCACATTCACCGCCTGCCTCACATTTTTCAAAAGAACATGCTGCAACTCAAGGAATTGGCCCTGAAACCATGACACATCCTTACGATACCATGGCTTTTAATCACGAAACATCGCGACACAACATGCCCTACACCACGAAGCATCCCTACACTGCATGCTGCAAACCACGAAACAAAGGCCCGGTCCGGGTCGGTAGGCACCTGTCCGCCGTGTCGAGAAGTTTCAGACTATGCTAATACTCAAACCTCCTCCACACTGCCCACAGACCGGCATACCGTTCCTCATTGTGAGTGCGATCATCCTTGCAGTGCAATTCGTATGTTCGAAGATGACCTCCATCAACGTTTTCTGCCTAGTATCCTTGCCACAGGCTCGGTCCGTCACAACGAACGAAGCAGAGCAATAACTTGCAAGACCCCATGAGTTTTCTTGGACCATCTTCAGGATCGCAGGGCAAAAATCCAGATTCCGAAACCTTGTCGTGTTTGTTTCGATGCATTTCTGCCCGCCTGCAGGGCACTTGGTGTTCGAATTTTCATCTTCGAGACCCTGAACTGGAGCTCGGATTCGAGCTTCAGCTTCCTCATGCGGTCCTGGTGCTGCGTCTCCCTCTTGCGAACCTGCTGCCTCTCCGCTTCTACCGGAGGCATGCTGGATATTGTTGGATTTGCTCCCATCTGGCTCCTATAGACGGTCGGATGTAAAGCTGTGTCTCGCCCACTTACGGTAAGGTCTCATCCCTCACTTCACACCGCGAATGTGCAGTTGAATATAGAGTTGCCGACTGAGTTGCCTTGAGCTGAAGTGTTTCCACTGCTTCCACACAAAGCCACACTGCAATTTCCGCAACAGCCTGTCCTGGGACTGTCGCTCGCCTCGCACGTCTCGCACCCGCGAAGTGCGAGCAGCGATCGTCTCGGCCACCTCGGCACGGCGCCGCGCGCTCTGCAGCTCCTGCCTCCCAGAAGACACTGAATCGGAAGAGAGATCGACTGCAAAAGCCGAGACCTGGCTTTGCTGGCCGTCTCTTCCGCCTTCTTGAAGGAGGCCTGGCAGGGTTCAAGCGAAGCCAAATGCTAGAATCTTGGGATACCCCCGCCTTCAACTCCTCCACCTCCCCTCGCGATTTCCGCGCGAGCTGCTCGGCGGCTTCGGCCCCTGAGTCACAAGCGCCTCAAGCGCCTCATGAGCAAAGGCAAATGTCTCAGGGCCCCTGCGAAGCTTCCACTCTGCCAGCTGCTTCGCCAAGCGAAGATTCTCCGCCTGCGGCAGAGGGGCGGAGCATGGCGGAGGCGTGCTAATGCCTCCACTCCCGGCCTCGGCCGTGTCGGCCTTCTTCCGGGTCTCTTCCACGCGCTGCGCGGCCTCCGCCAGGCAGCGCTCCAGCTGCGCCTGGGCCTCGTAGGGCGAATCGCAGCGGGCGAAAGCCGAAGGAAGGCAGAGAGTTGGCGCGAGGATGGGCGGGTCGCGCCTTCTGCAGGGCTTGCCGTGCAGACTGTGCCCTCTGGCGCCAAAGAACCGGCGTTTCCAACCTGTCTGTACACCAGACCTTACGGCCCAAAGCTGACACCAATGAGCCAAGCAGGGCCAGGCAGCCCGGGCTCCTCATCAAGATCCCAATCGTCACTTCTCCAAAACCTGAGCATGCGGCAGGCCAGTGACTGGGACACCTCCAAGGAGTGCCCACGGCACCCGCGCAACATCCTCTTCATCTTCGCTGCACAACTCGAGCATCCGGAGACCAGCGCCCTTAACAACATCAGCAAAGACACTGCTGCCATGTATAGGACAAAGATTCGGTAGATCTAGCCTGGCTTCCTGAACTTCGTTCCAGCCCGGCCTCGCTGGAGCTGCAAAGGCGCCCAGCTTTGCACTGATGTCGCCAATCCTCTCAATGCACTTCATTGCTCCCATACCGTGCATACCCTGACCTGCACGCACTAAACAGCTACACGTTGACATGCCGGTGCCTCCCACTGCATTGGCAGTTTTCAGTGGCCCCAGGCATGTTTGGCACGAGCCTCCGTGCAACATCAGCTCGAAACCACCCATGCTGACGGTTTAGCAGTAGCAGTAGCAGTAGCAGTGCGGTAGCGGTTGCAACAGTTGTGTGCAGCAGCGGCAGTAGTAGAAGTAGTAGTTAGGCATGGAAAGTAAGGAAAAACATGGCGTCAATTATGCACTACGCTCCTAGTAGTATTGCATTGCATTGCACTCGCTGCACCGTCCAGGATGCCTCGCGATAGAGTAGTAGTAGTAGTAGTAGTAGTAGTAGAAGAAGTAGTAGTAGTAGTAGTAGTAGTAGTAGTAATAGTAGTAGTAGTTGTAGTAGTAGTAGTAATAATAGTAGTAGTAGTAATCGTCGTAGTAGTAGAAGAAGTAGAAGTAGTAGTAGTAGTAGTAGTAGCAGTAGTAGCAGCAGAAGGAGTAGTGGTAGTAGTAGTAGCAGCAGAAGGAGTAGTAGTAGTAGTAGTAGTAGTAGTAGTAGCAGTAGTAGCAGCAGAAGGAGTAGTAGTAGTAGTAGTAGTAGTAGTAGAAGTTGTAGTAGTAGTAGTAGTAGTAGTAGTAGTAGTAGTAGTAGTAGCAGTAGCAGCAGTAGTAATAGTAGTAATAGTAGTAGTAGCAGTAGTAGTAGCAGCAGTAGTAGTAGCAGCAGCAGC
>CAJNDV010002224.1:20975-33410 GCA_905221635.1 Symbiodinium sp. CCMP2456
TGATGCAGATGATGATGGTGGTGATGATGGTGATGATGATGATGATGATGATGATGATGATGGCGTTCTTGTTATCGTCTTGTTGTTGCTGTTGTTGTTGTTGTTGGTGGTGGTGGTGGTGGTGGTATTGGCGGTGGTGGTGGTGGTGGTGGTGGTGGTGGTGGTGGTGGTGGTGGTGGTGGTATGGTGTGAATTTTCGTATGAAGCTGGATATGATTATGAGTATGACTATTACCGTGACTAGTTGTAATCTCATAATTTGTACTACTGTTATTAGTATTATGACTCTTGTTTTTATTGTCATTAAATGTTAGCCGTTATCAGCACCACTACCATAATTCTTGATTGCTATCATCAGTATGAACGCTCCCCGTACTATTCCGATCTGTCTTGGTATTCTTGTTCCTCCTCCTTTCTGTGCTCCTTCACGTTGCTTCCAGCTCTGCTTCGTTTTCTTCTCCTTTCCTCTTCTTCTTCTTCTTCCTGCACAGCTTCTGCCATCCGCAAAGAGTGCCAAGCTGCTCTTCCATGTGTATGCTGTCGGTTTCGGCGGTTCTTGCTCCTGCCCTTGTTCCTGCTCCTCCCGCAAGAGGCATACGATTCAGGTCCCCCCTTTCTCTCCTTTCGTGAGGCGCTTTGTCGTTTGTTCTGCCTATCTCTCCGTCCCTGCCACTTCCCCGAGCGAAACAGCCACTCTCGATCCACCCGCCTCCAGGCTTTCCGCCGGCAGGCTTTGAGTATCTCGGTCGGACGGCACCTGCACAGATTTGCCCAACAATGGCAAAGATCTCACGCTGTACTAGCCAGGCAATTCGCCTCGTCGTCGACAGGCGGCTGCGCAGCGCTCGCAGCAGCACCACAGGCCTGCGAGGAAGAGAGAGTCTTACCCATTTTACCCTGTGGCCTGTCCCACTCCCCATGCATTGCAAGCCTCCGGCAGAGGTCCGCTGCCCAAGAGCCAGGATGTTGCATCTCTGCTTGCGCAGTCTGTGCCGCCTACAAAAGCTTGTGCTCCCTTGTTCCCAAAAAAAAACAACATTGCAACCGATTCCACGACGGGCACCTGTCTTCTGCCTCGGAGAGGGACTCGGAGGTCTGGCTCTATGCTGAGAAACTTGCCACCTGACAGCCCCAGTCAGATCCAGAAACATCTCCTGACTGCAGTGTCTGCGATTGCCTTTTGGTACTCTGCCAAGATCAAGCCGCTGATGCCCTGTGACCCTGCGCCTGCAGCATCTGGCGGACGTCGCGTCTGCCACAGGCAAACCGCAGCTAACCTTGAACCAAATTCAGCAAAAACAACCTCGCAACATGCTGGCTTGCAGCTTCAAGCTTGGCTTCGCACAGAACCAAGCTGATGCCACCCAGCAGGAAGGGCCACACCGGTGTCCTTAAGACGCAAAGACGCGGCCTACGCCCGAGCTTGGCCATGAGTTGTCAGCTCTGTGCTCTTTAGCCCTGGTGTGTTGTAGTCTTTCTCTGGACCTGGGGCTGATGGCTACTGAGGCCTGAGGCCCTCGCTCCGGTCGCGTCCTGAAAGGCCACTCTTTTGGAGGGCCCTTGAGGGCTGCATCCTCGCCCTGTAGGCAGCGGGCCAGTTGGGCCCGTGCCTCGCACGGTAAGTCAAAGAGGCACATAGAGGGGCATACAGGCACTACACGTCCAGACACACAAACAAAACCCCTCGCCGCATGCATCCCTTGCTTCCCTGCTCTAGCCTCATCACGCTCCTCTCGCAGGTTTCCCGCTGAGTCTGCGTTTGCCGGGTCCTTCCATTGCATATCATTGCATCACGATGGTGCCGAGGGCATACTGACGCGTGTTTGCTGCTGCAGTCCAGACCACCCCAGCCGACTGCCCAGCCAGGCGGTTGCGCCAAAAGCAGAGCTGGTACCAAAGAGAAGAGCAGCAGTCGCATGGCTCGCCATGGGGGTGTTGAGTTTGGAGATGTTTGGAGCTGCACACGTCTAATTGTTGCGGGAAAAGCTCAGGAATTCAACCAAAACGCCAAGCTCCGACAAGGGTTGCAAATCATGCATTGCATAAGCGACCTTTGACGGCCTTGAGCCCTAGTGAGGACTCCAGGACGGACAATGCGTTCTGGAAGCTCGTCCTCCTCGCGGCTTGGGCCTTGGCTTTCGATGTCGGCCGTCCAAGTCGACGCCCTGCTCGAGAGCACCCATTCTGCACTGGATGCTCAAGTACGCCCCGAGAGAGCAAGACTCACGCCAAACATTCCGGGGCCAGGGGCCACGCAAGCCAACTCTTACCAGGTCCGAAGAAAGTGCTCCGGTGCCTAGCCGACAAAAGAGTCCGTGAGTTTCCTGCGCTTCAAACAAGGCGTTGCCTACAGCGCAGAAGCACTGCTAGTCGGAAGCTCCTTGGAAGACCAGTGGTTGCACTTCACCTCGGTCGGCAGCACCGTGAGAAGAGGCCGAGGGATGCAGCAAGTGGAAGGCCGCAACGGCGGCAACATGACCCCCAGCAACCGCAAACTTTCAGACTTGCAAACGGAGACCCAGTCCTGCTGTGCTTGTGCCGCGGACATGCTTAATGATTAATGATTAAGACGCATTTAGGAGTTGCCAACGGTATCAGAAAACCTGCATCCTGTGCCGTCTGGCATGTACAGAACCTAGGACCTAGGCTGCCAGTCGTCTGCACAACAATAGACGGACGCCTTGACCCAGCGGAAGGTTCCAGGAGAGCCGCTCCGCCTTCTGTTCAAGGTCGGTCCCAGCAAATCTGCTAAGAGCAGCAAGCATTTCTGCAAGGCAAGAGGCCACAAGAAAACCCGCAGCGGCTTGGTGACGGCGGCCCGCCCAGGCACGGCATCGCAAATTCATTCTTCGGTCCCAGTATGAGTGTCCAAAGCAGTACTGTGCATGTCGAGCCATTCTTAGTAACATGAGATGGTGTGGCGTCACCGGCTACATGTGCCGACTCTCTGAAAGCGTTGGGCTTTGTCTTGGCTTCCTTTGGCGTGTTCTTTGCATGCTTGTGGAACGCGGCTTTGCGAGTGCCAACAACATGCAGTCACCATCACTGGACATGAACCGTCATGACGTGAACGCCGTCCGCCTGACCCAGCTGACGGTAGAGCGGCGCGATGTCGCCTGACAAGAGTAACAGTGCGCAGCTTTTAGTGACTAGCGCTAAACCCTCGCACTGGTCCACATTGCTCGGAGTTGGCATGGGGCCGGAAATCCGGTGCTCCGCCACTGCACGCTCGATTGGGTTTTTGGTGCTTCTGCCAGCACGTGCGCGAGATGTGCACGTTCGCCGAGTGCTCTGTTGGCAGGGCAGAAAGCAGCCTGGCACCAGCCCCCGAGAATGTCGGAGTCACCGGCACCATCAACTTGGAGACATTGATTCGTCTCGTATCTCTTGTAATCTTTCGTAGACTAGGCTTTTGCCTCCAACATTTTCGCAGAGCTCACAGGCTGCAAATGGCTGCAGCTCAGTACCAGTGCACTGACATACACGCTCTCTGTACAGCTCCAGATTCAACGCGACAGCTGACGGTACACACAGCACAAAGTGGTCCGCGGCCGGGGAGTTGTCCTCTACCCAAGCCCGAAATCAAAGAGGAGGAAACGGCACCTTGCAAAACTGCAAACACTGCGGATTAGGAAAACATGACTCTCCCTGCCTCCACCAGCACCAGTTCAGCCAAAGCGACAAAGGCGGCCTCCGAGAAAACCAGACCAGGCCTGGAAGAACGCCCAAAGAGGCGAAGGCCCAGCACCCCCCGCTTTGAGAACCACGCCCGCGAGCGCCCCTGCACCGATACTGAGCAGGGTGAAGCCAAGGACCCCCTCCCAAACATCCCAGAGGTCCCTGACCAGGCACAGCGAGGCACAGCGAGGCGTATCGAGGCGGATAGGCACAGCATGCACTCTTGCAGTCACTTTCAAAAGGCCTCTCTTCTGCCGGCTCGACCGGCCCAGGCCCTCGGACAGCTCAAGAGGGGCCGCCGTGCACTGTACGTGTCATTTCGGCCTGGGCCACCTTGGAACATCTGGTTCAACTGGTTTAACATCTCCTCCGCAAAGAGGCGACTGAAGTAGGAAGTAGTCACTCATCATGAGTAGCTTCTTAACACAGATTGGTTTCTGATTCAGTCTTCCCAATACCCTTCAAAAAAACAAGGGGACGATCATGGATGATCTTAGCTGCATGGCATCGCAGAGATGCGCCCACTAATATTCTGAAACTTTAGCTGAAGTGCACAACATACGTTGTCAGCGTTTCTTCTCGTCGATTTGTTCTGACATCACATGTTGTATTGCTGTGGCTCCCTGACTGGGCTTCACAAGTCTACTCTTCATCACTGACAGAGACATCGGACTGTTCAGGGCACCGCTCGCTGTCCTCCAAGTCCGCGAAATTGTTGGCATCCATGTAGTCCTGAACAGTTTGGGGCAGAGGCCGGGTCTTACATATAGTTCCTCGAACTGTGACACCGAGGCCTCGTCGGCCCCGTCGGCGTCACGAGCAAAAGCAGAGTCCTGTTCACCCTAAGGTGTCTTGCGAAAGGATTGTACGCCTCATCCTGATGTATTCCGCACTCCTGCTCTGATCGGCCAATGGCCTACAAAAGGCCTTCGGAAGATCGGCTAGCTGCGATTGCATATACAGCAATGTTCTACTATTTTTGCATGTCATCTGGTTCTGTATGCTTGTGGAGTCCTGGATGCCGAAGCTGTCGTAAAGCTTCCGGCGCGTTGGATCCGCCAAAAGCTCGTGTGCCTTTTGATCACTGCCGGTCGCGATGCGGCGCGAGCTGGACAAGGCTGAAGTGAACTCCACAAAAGCCCGCCTCAGCAAGCTGCTTGAAGCTCTCCTGCGATGACGCTCCCAATGCGCGGCGGCGCAGCGTGCACATGCTGCACATGGCGCGCACACGCGCGCGCACGGCGACCTCTGACGGAGTGAGAAAGACGACGCCCCGTCGTTTTCCCCGCCTCGGCGGCCTCTTTCTCGGCATCGGGCACCTGGCCAGTGATCCGCCCGCTCCAACAGATGCAAGGCTCTGTGCGAAGCGGCCCCCCGGGTGCGCCGCCCCGCCTTGTCTGGATGATGAACTCGAGCCTCCACGACACTTCCCCTCTGCTCTGTAAGCTCAGCCCCATGACCGATCAAGCCTTCTGCCGCCATGCACGCTCAATGGTTCGCGGAGATGCGTCCTGCGAGATTGTGAGTATGTCTTTGGATTCGGCAAGATTTCCTCGAGTGGCCTGACTCCTCTCCCACACTAAACCCTAAAGGTCTGGATACATGATCTGCAAGGGGACATGTTAGTCCCTGGAGACGCCAAGGATGGTGTAGGGGCACGTAGAACTGCCAGGATGTTGGCAAAGCAACTTCAATCAAGGTAGCAACGAAGTCTCGTCACTGGCCTGGACGAGCTGCCATTTGCCATGCCCAATGCTACGAACGGGCAAACCTATGCCTTACTTTGCGCGTTGCTATTTCTGTTGCAGTTCGGAGTACTGCTATCTACCTGGCACGTGGATAGTTGACGTGCTTGGCGGCTTGGCACTTAGGCTGACTTTGGCTTAAGCATCACATGGCCCTCACATTGACGAGCATCAGCTCAACGAGCATGTGGCATCCCATTGCTATGGCGAGATTTGCCGGACTGGGCTGCAGTGATCCGAGTCCAACTAAATTCAAGCAACCAAAGGAGCCCTTGCCTGTACAGGGCACATCCGCGTAGTGCTGGCCAATCCGCATGACATGAACTCCAGAAACTGGAGTGGCAGTCTACTGCTCCGAGCTTCTCACTTCTCGGCGGAGCATGAACAAGATTTTCTGCACATATGCCTCGAGCCATGAACTGTAGGGCATGCCGGCAATCCAGTCCTGACAGGGCATGGGCTCTGAGAGGACACCTAAACCCCTAAAGCCCACTCTCTCGCAGCAAGAAATGAATCTTCCCCGAGCCCTTGTCCGCGGGAAGTTGGCTGAAACCCAGGCGACACCCGAGTAGTGCACCAGCGACGGCTCCATTGGTGTCTGCATCTCCCCCGGCCAAGACCAACTCGTTCAGGACTTTGCGAAAAAGTTGGCCTGAAGTGCCAGTGCCCTGGGCCTGGGCCTGGGCCTGGGCCTCGGACTGCTTCAAGGCCCATAGACCAGCACCAAGACATTTGAACGTGAAGCCGATTGTCTTCCGATCGTCTAAAGCCAGATCTTTCAACTCTTTGGCCTCCGCATGCCGCCGCAGTTCCTGCCTCTCCATGTCGCCAAGGCTGCCCTGTGCCTTTTCAAGCGCAGGTTGCACTACCGACTCGACGATGTCCGAAGAGTCCTCTCCGCGCAGGAGTCGACTCACACAGAGAGCAACTGCAACGCAGCTGGCCACACATCTAGGTTCTGCATGAGTTGTGAGGCAAAGCGTCTCTGCGGCTGCCGCCACGGTGTCTTCACACCAGAAATGTGGGATTCCCGCAACTGCGGTCCTCACGGGAAGCAGTGCCGAATGCAGGAGACGAAGGATTTTTGTGGCACATATCAACAATGCTCCTCATGACGCCTCCATTAGAAGGGATGCCTGCAGAGTGCGCTGCCGCCGCTGTGTGCGGGGATGCAGCAAAGCTGGGGTCATTCAGAACCGCTTTCGTGGTTTGTCCCAGACCTGCAGCCGATTGATCTCCTAGCTCTGGAAAGCCCGAGGTCCGCCAGGACAACAGGCGCGTGGCAAAGTCGCAGGGATCCGCGTGGCCACCAGAGTGCAAGAGCGACTGCATCATCAGCACCTGCTGGTCGGTGTCGTCGGTCCAATCCCCTGCACACCACATCATTCGATGTTCATCTGGGAACACAGCTCGTCCAGGTCGAAAGTCTGCATCTTCTCCATAGAACTCTTTTGATTCCGCTGCAGACAGAAACTCCGTTGCCAGCCCGGCAGCATCTCCCAGAGCTGCACCAAAGAGAGTCCCTCGCACTCGGTCCGCCAGCACCTGCACCAAACTCAAGATGTCGGCGCCAAGCTGTGCTCTCTGCTAAGGAAGGATACGAGTGTCCTAGGTTTCGGATCAGTAAGCACGACTGATTATCATTTCTGGCTGTTGTGCCTCTCGGCTGAGGCGCGTGGCATCTAGAGGTGTCTCCTGCCACATCGGGAAGCGCAAGGCTTCGATGTCGGCCTTGGCCTTGAGCAACTCTGCCGCTCCGATGGGCGTCAGAAACTGTCGACGCAGCCGCTCGAAGGCCTCCTGACGCTCCCGAGCGCTTGCTGCATGCGCCTTGAGCGCCCGCAGGTCCGAGTCCACGCTCGGCGTGCTCTTGGAGGCTCCCATGGCGGCAACGGGCAGCGCTCTGAGCCCCGACCCGCTCCGACCCCGTGCACAAGCAAGCTACACGTCACAGAACGAGCAAGCCTCCTTTGGCAAAGACCTGAAAGATCATGGCGTGCCATCGCGTGACGTCTTCGCGGTACCTGGCGGAGCGCAGCGAAGCCTCTCCGGGCCGGGCGGCCCCCCGGATCCCTCCTCCGGGCCTCTCCCAAGTCTCCAGCAGCCGCTCCCAGGAGCCGCGCAAGCCCTTGGCCGGGCCTCGGCTGCATCTCTCGTCGTGCCTCCTTGCCTCCTTGCCTTACTGAAGTCAGCGACTCTGAAGGCGCTCCAAGCGGCCCCAGGATTCGCGGCTGGCTAGGGCCGAGCTGCACAGCAGCTCCAAGGCGGTAAGGCCTCTCCCGCTGTTAGATTTTATACAACAGCACAGTATGTGAATCGTGTATGTAAGGCAATGTAAGGCCCCGTGCCGAGGCCCACGACGTCCAGCTTGGTCTTGTACTGCGAGCAGAGCTCCCTCTTGGCCGATGTCTCCTGCGGCAACTCGGGTGCCACATCTCTCCAAAATGGAAGGACTCACGAAAACACGACACTGTACCACACTCCTCGGGACCACAGAAGCTCATGACCTGAGCGTGCCAAGTCAGAGACCGCAAAGCCGCTGAAATCCGGGCTGAGGCCCGGAGCAAAGGAGCTGGTCGCCCAGTAACGGCAGTCGCCCGCCACATCGGAGTGTGGCCAGCGCTGCGGCCTACGCCCGTCGCCATACATCGCCGCCAAAGATCCCCAAAGCAGATGCGAGACTTCTCGGACAGCGGCCAGCTCGCCGCATCCACGGCCAGGCCGAAATCCAGGAGCCAGAACCGAGCCTGAGGACCACAAGATTCGACTGGCGAGCCGGCACTTCTTGCAGCGCAGCCTGCAAATTGCATGACAGCGCTGCCTCCCCTCCAGTCAGGTTCTTATGAGTGTTTCTGAATCTAAGCAAACTGATGCTTCACTGACTCGCCATTCGGTTGCAAGTGGTATCCATGTGGGGCTCGGCGGCTGGGTCTTTAAGAGAGAAGCTCTCAGCCTCAGCATGTGCCAGCGACTCTGCCCTTTCGGCACGCTCCCAAGCCCGCGGCCCGCTTGGAAGTCTCCTGCAGCGGGAAGCAGGGCCCACGGTGACGACTCGGGGCCCACGGACTCCCTGCGCCCTGCGGCCTACGGCGTCTACGGCCCCACGGCCCTGGCTCCTCAACGTCGCTGCAGGGCATCAAGCGACCGCCGTCCAGGGCATCGCTCAGGAGCACGTTGTGCTGGCACGTTGTTGTGCAATGATGCGGAACGGAATTCGGAGTGAATCAAGCAGATTGCGAACCAAAGTCTGCATGAGAGCCACCTCAAGCTGCACCCCTTCTGAGCACCCTGCCGAGTTTACATCCCGGTGCCATGCATGCGGTGCGAGCCGCTCAAGGGTGGGTCCCAGCTGCCTGTGCTGCGAGCTGTGGTTGAAAGCAAAGCAAAAGGCGCCAAAGGCATGCACCCGTCCCCGGTACTCGATTGCTTGATGTGGTTGCTTCATCAGTTACAGTTACACTGCTGTTGAAATCACTGACCACGAACGAGAAAAGGATTGTCAATGATTGTCGGGTACCAGTCGCTCTGGGCACCAGCCACTCTAGCCACCTTTCGATCTACCTAGATTCGCGAAAAAGGGACCTCAGCATGCCTCGCTCCATGGAGACTCGAAGATCGACTAGAATGACATGTGCTCAGCTGGCTATGAACTCACTACGACTGAAAGACCTGCAAATCCAACAAATGCAAGCCACGAACAAATTATCTGCCCCTGCCCCGACATCTATTCATGAGGTGCAAATCTCTCGAGAAAGCGTGGCGCCTGATCAATGCCATTGCGAGCGCCTCGAAGACTCCCAGAAAGCCAAGAGCTTTCTTTGAAACTTAACTGCGGACTCCAAACCCGGGCAGCAGACGCAGCCACGGCGCACGGCACTGGGGCCGTCCTAGGTCGGCACTTCGTGCAGACAGGGCTTGCTTGCTTGCTTGCTTGCAGCTCTGCGCTAGACAGCTCGCTCGCTCTCGCTCTCTCTCTCTCTCTCTCTCTCTGCATCTAATTCCTCTGCCTGGTTCGGCGGCGGCGGACGCCGCAGCCAGGCGTCCAAGCACTCGCCAGGGAGCCGGGCCATGGCCTCGGGGCCCCACCGGCCGGAAAGCGCGGCAGTGTCGGAGAAAGCATCAGATGCCATCAGACGCTTTCCCTCACTCTCCTGTGCCTATGCCGCTTCAGAAAAATAATCTTGCGCAAAACCCGGAACTCAGCAATCGAAATCCATCCAGTTGCTACGTCATGACATCTGGTTGAATCACGATTTCGTGTAGACTCTTGGTGCTCCACCAGGCAAACTCGCCAGCCGTCCTCCTTCTGATCCACCTGCAAACAGCAACGAGGCGTGCTTGCGCAAAGAAGCTAACAACTGCCGTCTGCCCACAGCTCCAAACCTTGTGGCCGAAGTAGCGCGGAATGCGCATCGGGGCCTGCAACGCCAGGGCAGCTCAGGCTTCATCCTTGCACACACGCGCGGGCTACTATGTAGGATCTTGCGGCCTCTCGTCCGTCGCTGGCAGCCTCCTTGAAGCGCTCGAGCAAGCTCACCTTCGCACTCACCACATCTCACCCGTTGCTTTGTTGCCTTCAGTCAGGGCCTCGAAAAGGGCCTGCTCCAAATCTGCCTAGCTCAGGGCCAGAGCATGCGCACGTCAATGGCCCACAACCCCAAAACGCACACTGCACCGCGGAGAGACGCGAGTCTACTTCCGAGTGCAGTGTGCAGAAAAGGCAGAGCTGTGCTGGAAGCAAGATTTCCACCCCGAGATGCACACGGCACTGTGCCAAGAGCACGAGTTGCCAGTGAGCAACAAATCTTCACATGAAAGTTAAGAACCCCTGCAGCAATGAGGGAATGAAGGAAGAAGTATCTCCGCAGACGTGTGCATGGACGCACCATGGAAAGAATAAGCCCTCCTTACCAGTTTGGGATGTTCGCTGCGCATCGCCGCCTTCGTCTTGCAGAATATGTCCTCGGAAGCATCTGCTAGTTTCGCTATGTTTCGCTGCACAGTGCTTTACATGGAGTTGACTGGAATCCTCAGGACCGAGCTTTCAGCGCCACCGCCCCTGCGTGGTCCGCAGTGGCACTTACTACCTCTCCGGACCAAACCTCTGCAGCAATGCAGGGCTCAACAAAAACAGAGAATTCTCGAGCATCCTGCTTAGGAGGCCTCGCTGAAGGACCCACGCCCCAGAACAGACCGGCAGCGATAGCGCGTGCCGCCGACGGAAACCTGCAAGGACAACAGCTTCAACTGGCTTCCTACAAACTAAATCTGTGCACCGCCCTTCGAGGCTTCGAAGATCTTCGGCTGCGGCAGGAGCCGTTTACTTCTCCACGCTCCCTATAAGCTCCCTTTAAGCGCAAGAAAGGCTCAAAGGATTGGCTTTCACGACCAGTAAAAATCGTAGCCTCCACGAACTTGATTAAAACCCATGATAACCCATGTTGACTCCGAGTTTCCTTGAGCTCCCACGGGCCTCAATGCCCGCTGCGCACTTCGGCAGTTCTGAGTCTTCCTGCTTTCACGAATCACAGTTAGGCCGGATGGTGGCAGGAGATGGACATGGCTTCGGTCCTTGTGTTGTTCCGGCTCCGAAGGCTCGAATCGAGCAGTTGGCGGAGGCGGAGGAGGCCTGCAGATGCGGGCTTCCAAGCCGCCGAGCACATCGCATTTCGCAGCTCCTTGTGCTGCCAGGCGACGAAGGATGCGAAGCAGACGAGAGAGATGGGTCACAATGTGCCACCTCCATGTCAGCCAGCTCTGTCGGTGAGGCAAGTGGTGCATGCTGGAGTGAGGCCGGGACTGCGTACAAACCTCTTCGAGGAGACCTTGGCAAGACACAGGAAACCGACACCGACACAACCATTCGAATCTCCCTGGTCTACTGATACATCTTAAAGACTGCCAGCAGAATGCAGCTAGGTGCAGCGCACGCTTGACGCACTTGGCTGTACCTCCCACTGTGCGACTGGCGCTGGGCTGGCAAAGTCTGCCATAGGTGGGCCATCCAAGACTGAGATTGGCTGAGCGAGCGCAGCACACAATGCCAACGGTGTGAAATCATGCACACGATTTCAGGGGCTGTCGCCCGTATCACTTACAAGTAGCAGCTTCCAAGCCTGTGTGGGTGGAGAACTGGCGCCTAAGGGTGAGTCTGCAAGTGCAGCAGTCTGCGCGCCGGCTCCAAGAGCATCGAATCTCTGGCGCAGACAGCGTGGGCCGGGGCCGGTCGGTAACGCCACAGCAAACCTCGCACAGTTCCCAGGAAGCCAGGAAGTAAAGCCGTAGAGCCCTTGCAGAGTCTCACTGTCCCGCAATTCCTGAGTGGCACACGGGGAGCACGGCCTATTGACCATCTGCGGCAAAATGCAAATCTGCGCCCGCGGTGTTTGCTGCCTCGAGCCCAATCAATAGGAAGCATGCTGCACTGCTGAACCACCAGAAAAGCTGCATGGAAGAAGCTTGGGTAGTTGCACAGGCCAGGGCAGCAGCGGATCCGGCGTGTAGGACCTGCATATCTAATCCAAGCACTCTCATGGCTCACAGAAGTCAAGGCTTACTGGCTCTACACATGAACTGACTAAGTATGTCACGAAAGACCAGACAAATCGGTTTTTCCTGAAGTAACTGGCGGTGCAGCCTGACTCTGAGAGTTCTGGTGCTCTCCAGGTGTCTGCTTCGGATTAGCGCAACGATAAATGCGGACCACACCGAGTAAATGTGAACACAGATCCGTGTACGATCACGTAATTCGCAGGCGCGCCCGGATGAAGCCACTGCGATGTCACAGTCTCACATGAAACGGAGGGCCCCTCCATCGTGACCGCATCAGGATCCAGTCTGGATGGACAGGCCAGCAGGCTCACGGCTCGGAGCTGCACGGTAGACCTGTGTTTCGCAGCATGCAAGCAGAGTGACCAAAAGTGCAACTTTTCCTCACCCAAACCAACATTCCAATGAGTCTGGAAACGCACCGTGCTATGCACACGGTTCCACTACCACTACCACTACCACT
>CAJNDV010002224.1:33527-87375 GCA_905221635.1 Symbiodinium sp. CCMP2456
AGGCTCCCTAACTGCGACAGCTGCAAGAGATGCAAGGGCTCAGGCGGCTGCGACTGCGACTGGGACTGGGACTGCTACTGCTGCTGCGACTAGGACGACCTGCTTTAACTCTCACTACCGGCACTATCACCACCAGCACTACCCGCACCAGCAGTACTACGCAGCATCACCAGCACCAATAGCACTTCAAGCAGTATCAGCACTACAAGCACTACCACTTCTCCCGCTCCTGCTTGCGGGCACTACCTTTTGTACCACTGGTACTGCTGCTACTTCTGCTAGTACCGCTGCTGCTGCGGTTATGCTCGTGCTGCTCCTGCTGCTCCTGCTCCAGCTCCAGCTCCAGCTCCTGCTCCACCTCCACCTCCGCCTCCACCTCCACCTCTAGTTAGCTCCAGATCCAGCTCCTGCTGCTGCTACTGCTGCGGCTCTGACGACGGCTATTACTACTGCGACTGTGACAGCTGCTGCGATTGCGACTTCTACTGTGACTGAGAATGCTTCTGCTGCCCCAGCTGCCACAGCTGCTGCTGCTGCTGCCGCCGCCGCGGCTGCTGCTGCTGCTGCCGCGGCTGCTGCGGCTGCTGCGGCTGCTGCTGCCTACCACCATCAGCACCTGCCTCCTGCTCTCCCACTTACAAGTCAACTGTCACGTCCTGTGTCTCTTTGCTGTGGCTGCTACATTCGATTGTTCTTGTGAGGGTTGCAGTCTCTTAATTTACACTCCCAAGGTTTACTGCTGTCCCAGACTCAATTCGCACCCGAAGCTTCAGACTAGGCAAGGCCGAGTCTAAGCAGGCACTCTCTGGGCTGCATACTGCATCTGCTGGCGAACCTGCTCAAGAGATGCTGAACCTTCCTAGCTCATGCACCCAGACTTCACCAGGTACTGGACCTGGCATCTCGCCGTACAACGACGCCGGGTAAGACGACCTTTGAATGCAACATGGTGCCCAACGCTCGGCACCGTGCCATCTGCCACACACGTGGCAGCTTTTCCACCTTTTTATCATTCCCTGTCCCGATCAAGTGTGCAAAACAGAGCCTCCAATCAGCAGGCATTGTAGGGATGTCTGTGTAAAGTCAGGAATTGTCCCTTCTCGCCACAAGGAGACAAGACTTAGACACAGACGCCGGTGAGATCACTGTCACGGGTTCCGCTACCTCAGTTGAAACTGCCACTACACAATGCCCAGATAGCCTCTTCCTGCCTCTCGCGTCGTCGGCTCGATCAAATTCACCCTGCAAGTCCAGCGGAATGAGTAGTTGTATCTTTGCTCCCATGAGCGTGGCTTACTGTTGACTGCGAAAGTGTTTTTGGAGGCAAACTGTGGCAAGAACTCATGTGCTGTGCCAAGTCTTAGAGTCGGATAGGCGATGACATGTAGGTGTGGATGCAATGTGCGTCTACCAGTTAGCCAGTTTAGCATACGAAACAGAAAGCCATCGAACAGAACCAAAATGCTTGGTAAATGATGTCGTTGATTCTTTGCAAGTCGCTTCCTGGAGGATTTCAGGCCTCTGTTGGGTCTTAAGCAGCACCCTATGCCACATGTGCGCGCCTTAATGCTTTTTCATTCAGATATGATTGGCCTATAGTTAGACATTAGCGACATACATGACATGAGAATTCAAGATAGATCTGCATGTGTGAGCTTGTACATCCTTCCTGGGGGTGACACGATGCCACCACAATTCTAGGAATCCAGGACAACCGGCATTGATTCCGCACAACAAGAATTGAGTCTGGCAAAAGGAGTGGCGGGGACAAGGACCGGACCAGCGGACTGCGAGTCTTTGCTGGAATTCACTTCAAAATTGAACTGAGCGCAAGCGCGGTTCAAATCGGCTGAGGATGATCGTGTTGTAGCAGCTTCGTCTCGCTTCCCGGGTATGCATGCCACATCCCACGAGGCCTTTGCCGAACGCCTTGCACTTCTCGATGGGCGCAGCTGGTGCCGCTCACCTGCGCCCAGATACACAGATTGAAACAAGGTCCAGCCAGCCAAATCTAGCTGAGGACCAATCCAAGCTTTGAAGCTGCTGGAGCTCGTGCTCCAGCTGTCGGGTCACCTGGAGAGAAGAGAAGGGACACGGATCACTCGGCGTGTTGAAGACCGTGCCTGCAGTCTTGCATCAGTATCACGACGGACTTCCTTCAAGAGGGCACTTTCTTGTGTTAGCTTTGGTTGCCGTCCCCATGCCTCCTGCAGTTTGCGGTGATGTTCCAACCGAGCTCGAACCTGTCGCTTACAGTTCAATTCTTGCGAAACGACTCTTGATGCTCCTCGATTCTTGGCAATCTGTTCTACATTTGCTCAGCCATCTCTTTGTTGACTCCTTCGGCCATACACATTGGCTTTCTTGTTGTTGCGGCCGAGCACGTCCATTGCTGGCCGCTAGCCTCAAGCCCTCCATGGATCGTGCGTGCTCGCGTGCTGTCACAGGCATCTTCCTCGCGTGCCGCCTCAAGCGTTGGTGTGGTTGGTGTGTTCCTCTCCGGGCTTCGCCACCTTTGCACGCACTGCTCGTCTTCAGTCACACTTCGATGCATCCGTTCGATTCCGTTCGCACAAAACCACCCCTGAAGTCTGGTTTGCCGTCAGCGCAGCAGTGACTGTGGTACTTGAGGCACCGAGGCTGTCTTTCCGACCGTGATGCGAGAATCCGGCAGATGATAGGAGCTTCAAAACGGGGTCGAAACAGGAGAGTCTACAGCTTCAAGTGCTCTGTACTGTTCACATGGCTGAGGCATCTGACATCCTGCTGGCCACTGCATGCCGCCGCTAGCCGGCCTGGCCTCGCGCTGCAGGGCCTCCCGGCATTCCTGCCATGTGCCATGAGAATATGTATCGATCAATTCTGCTGCCCCTGTGACACAATCGGTTGAGCTTCTCCGATGGCGTGGATGTCACTCTTCGTTTGTTGACGTGTGTGCTCCTTTCCATTTCGTCCCTGCCCTTCCTTCCCATCTCTTGGCAATGCTTAAATCCAAGAAACTATCAGCTTGGGGTCCAACATTTCAAGAACTTCTGTGACACAACAGTGGGCTGCGCTGCTTCGACTCTGTCTTGATCAAGGACGATCAATGCACACTGCTGAAATATTCGACTCGAAGACACGGCTGCGCCAAGCTCGGGGATCGGGCTGGCGAAGCGGGTGGCCCCGCTCCAAGCCGAAGTTACACATACAAGGCTCAAGCACCCAGAAATGTCCCAGCGTATATTCATCTGCACAGATGCTTCGAGGTATTTCCGGCATCTTGGAATGATCTTCTCTACTTTTTCACAGCCACACAGCCCGTGTAAAGGCTACTGGTAACGGTCCAACACACATGCTGCAACATCGTCCAACATGGTAATTCAAACTCTTAGACGTGCTGAAGCAAGACCTGCCTCGCGAAGAGCGTCCACTGATTCCGAAACTCGCTTGCACTCGCATCTCAGAAGGTTCGAAAGTCCCTGACCGAAAGGCAGGAGGAGATGCCAACAAAAACTGATGAAAGCAATTTGCTGGCCTCGAACTCGGCCCAATGCGCATCAGAATCTTTGTCCTAGTCATGGC
The DNA here is from genome assembly GCA_905221635.1 of Symbiodinium sp. CCMP2456. Classification (NCBI taxonomy): domain Eukaryota; class Dinophyceae; order Suessiales; family Symbiodiniaceae; genus Symbiodinium; species Symbiodinium sp. CCMP2456. The sequence goes on from CAJNDV010002224.1 coordinate 37,092, forward strand.
GATTGCAACACTGCACACACAGCAGCCGAATGCGAGGGTCCTCTCTCTTTCCGAGCTATCTCTGCCTTCAGCATGGATGCGTCAGATCTGACGTCAGCCAGTGCGGAACCTGAGCCAAGAGATCCAAATGCTGCGCACGAGACGCGAGGTGTGGATGCGGTCAGCACAGCAGCACGAAATCAACTTAAAGCTGTCATGGAACAAGCGGAGTAAGCTAAGCAATTGACCCAGCCTCTGCTCCCAGGATTCCTGCAAGCATCGGTAAACTTTAATTGTGCGGTATGAAACACCCACGGATATCTCCACTCCCGAGTACAATGGTGTCATTTGCACAGCCACATGCTACAAAGAGATGTGAAGCTGAGCTTACAATCCATTTCACCCAAAGTGGCGCCATGTTCAAAATCGATGTGCAACTCCTTGGACAACCACCCGATCACCGTCCCCAACTGATGAAAAAAATGCTACATCGTGCCACTTTCAAAGAAATGCATCTGGAGTTCTGCGACTGTGTTTTGCGTCTAGTTCATCGGAACCTAGAGTCCGCGTGGAGACCTCCTGCGGTGCATCACAGTCACAGTGGCGCTCTCATCCCAAAAAGATCCAAAAAGCAGCACCACACGCAGGGTAGGTCCCTCTGTTATCTGCTGTGCTTTTTTGGATTTCGTTGCTTCCCCGTCCCTGGAATCCCATATTGATCGGAACCAGTCTCTTAAATTGCACGCGACCTTTGCAACGATTAACACAGGGACAGCATTCGGCCTCCAGTCTACTTAGACGTTGCTCCGTGACCTCTTGCAAATTCTCCAATCGGAGCTGCAACCTTTGACAGCGTACGCTTCAAGACAAGTAGCAGGAGTCCAGCAGTCTCTGATGCAAGTCGCACTTTCAAGCACGCCGCTCTGCACCGTTGGTGTCTAACCACTTTCCCAATACCCTGGGACTTCGTTGAAGCCCGAAGCGGTGAAACCCCCATCGACATACAGTGTCTGACCAGTGACGAAGGACGAGGCATCGCTAGCCAGAAAAGCGATTGGGCGAGCCACCTCTGTTGTCTGCCCCATGCGCCTCATGGGCTTCAGCTTCTTGAAATCACTGACATACGTTGGGTTGGCACTTTGGATAAGCGGGGTCTCGATGACGCCTGGTGCCACAGAGTTGACTCGGATGCCGAAGCGGGCCCACTCGACCGCAAGGTTTCGTGTCATCTGATCCATTGCCGCCTTGGAGGCCGCGTACGGGAAACCCGACGGGATGTGGCGACAGCCGGCGACAGAAGACACGTTCACCACCGAAGCACTGTTCCGTCTCCGCTGCTTGCTATCGCCTTCCATGGACTTCCGTAGCAGTGGCAGTGCTGCCTGCGTCAGCCACATGCAGCTCATGAAGTTGGTGTTGAAAACCGTGCTAAATTCTTCTGCATCGAAGTCCTCCGCCTTTTTGCGAATGTTTGTACCGCAATTGTTGACAAGGATGTCAAGCTCCCGCCAAGGAAGTTGCTCCACCAAAGCCTTGATGCCAGCTTGCGTAGACCTCTCGTGGAGAAAAATCGAGGTCATGCCTCAACATGTGCATAATAATGCATAATATAGTGAAACGGACGAGAAACAGCTGAGGAACAGGTCCGCTACGATGGTATGGCAGCGCTCGCTGTGCGGCATCTTTTGTTGCGCGGCGCGCAGGTCCTCCGCACCCCTCGCGCAGATGGCCACCTCTGCCCCTGAATTGGACAGGGCAGAGAAGCTGAGGGCGCAGAGTATGACATCAGTCATTATGCTGTATGACAGACTCTTCTTCTGTTGCGTCCTGGCCTGGCCTAGTGACAGCAAGAGCTCGGCTGCAGCGAAGCCGATGCCTCGGGAGCCGCCCGTGACCAAGGCCTTGGAGCCCTTCAGGTCCATGCCCAGCGCTTGCAGCCTCCGACAGAGGAGCCGAGATTGCAGCTGATACGAACTGCCAAGGTCAGGTGGGGAGGCGGGGAGGTGTGTTGCCTTTCGGTGCCGTCCAAGACGCTCTGCTCGCTCCGTTTTCGGCGAGCGGCTGCGGGACATGGCGCCGTCAAAACTCTCTCGCGTCTACGAAACTCCAGCCGAGACGGCTCCTCGGCAGCCTTCCGTGCTCACGCTCAGCAGCTCAGAGGACACAAGCGAGATGGAAGAGGCTCAAACCTGGGCGTCCAGCATCTGCTTCATTTCGAGGCGGAACTCGGCAAACCTGAAATCTCACGAAATAGGCGGGGATGCCCAGACGCTCTCCACTCAAATCTAAGCTTGGCGGCTGTTCTCCCAGAATCGTCTCAGCAGACTTCCTCGTTACGGACCCAGTGCTTGGAATCGCCTGTTGGCATGTCGTGCCTGCAGGAGGCTTCGGGGATCGTCTGCACCACGCTCTCCACGCGGACCTTCCTCGTCGCAGAGAATCCGAGAAGGGACGAGAAGGGGAAGGAGGGGAGGAAGGGAGGAGAGGAGTATCTCAGAAGCTGCAGCTTTCGAGGCCCTGGCTCCAGCTGTTGGCTCACGAGTCCCCACTGCAAGTTGCGAAGCTGTCGTACCTGCAGCTTCTGTACCAGCATGGGCAGTTTTAAACACGCTCTCGCGAGGTGGCAGTTGTGCTGTGACACAGTCTGTGACACACAGTCGCACAGTTGGCGGAGCGGCGCGAATGGGGAGCCATGGAAGAAAATGGGAAGGTGGTACAAGCTGCTACTGGGTACGCCTGCTACGGGCAAGGGTTCAAAAAGCGTTGTGGCCAAGTTCTCCGCTCCAAACCGAGGCAGGTCTCTCGTCGCTTGCTCCCTCGCGAGGCACTCGGCGACCGAAATCATGCAGTGCAGTTGCACCCAGATGCACCACCTGACAAACGGAGCATCGTTTTGCTTTGGGGGAGCATCTGCGCTTTCCGCTCCGGGGCCCCTGCAACGACGGATCCAACCTGCCAAAGCACGGTCGAGGTGGTGACGGAGCAGTGACAGGGTGTTTCACGGGCCTGCAAGGCCTCGGCCAAGGCTTCGGCATCCTCGAGGAAGACACCTCGGAAGCAGAGAGCATCTAGAAAATCCCTCCTGTGTCTTCTGGGCCCTGGGCCTTGATCGCTGCTGAAACTGAAGGGAGGCGACACCTCTCTCCAGGGCATGGGCCAGGGCTAGGGCTTCTGAGCCTTGCATTTAGACGCCTTGCCTCGAAATGTTGTGCCACCAGCTGCGTCATGGCCTGGGGCACCGCAGACGTCAGCTTCCATCGCTGGCGCACCATTCCTTCTTCGTGCCTTGTGCTGCATGGCAGGAGTCTCCATCGCCTCCGTCGGCCTAATCCAGGGGGCCGGATCGCCGGGATGATTGATGAGCACGTCTTTCCAGTCCCGGACAAGGAAAGTTCTTGCCGGCACCCGAGCAACTGAACGATCCTTACCGGGAATGCGGTTTGACAGGAAAGCCCTTCTCGGATCGCCCTCGAATGGGAAAGATGATCGTAGCCTTCCCAGTGCATGAAGGCCTGGCACTGCATCTTCTCACACTCGGTCCCCGGCACCATCCTTGCCATCCAGCTCTACGTAGACATTGGCTCCGGCTCAGCAAGCCGCTACTGGCAGACCTTGTCTCCTGATCCTCGTCGCACAGTTTCTTTCGTATTTTTTCTGCTGCACAAGTCGACATGGTGCGAGCTGGTGCGAGCATGATGCATTGACAACTAGGGATGTGAGAGAATGTATGGTAGTTCTGCCACCGGTCTCGCAGGATTTCCGTGTTTTCGAACTTTTGTGGAGCGCTTGAGAGCAACGGCGGCAAGAATGGCCTTCCAAAGGTCTAGCTCAGTGTTGCAGGTCGTCTTCACTCTACTGATGTGAAGACTTTCTTGCAGCAGGCCTTACTACCATGTGCTAGTTGCTAGCAGTTTAGTCGCAATGGCTGCGCTGCACCTCGATCGCATGGCGCACAATTGCTGAGGTTCTGCACGTGGCAGATTTGGAGTGGACCTGCAGGTTGAACAGCCATGATGACCCAAGCTTCCAGACTTCCGTGATCTGTCATGTGTGAGGGCCCAGCATTGTATTCGCAACTGTCGCTGCGACCTGATCAAGTCAGTGAAATCAGGACGGGGGTGGACAGGGACGTGTTCTGCCTGCCCTCGCAGGGCCGACGGAAAGCTTCCACGGCTAACCATATGAGGAGACCTGGCACCACGAAGACGTCTTCGTGGCTCAACGCAGGGTCTCCAGAAGTCATTTGCCTGTTCGCGGTCATGGCGGGGCAGGACAGCATCCTTGCAAAATAAAACATCAAGGACCAGAAGAAACTGTCGGCACTCCCGTGGTGTGTGCAAGGTCCGCGACGTCGCTTCCGCGTGCTGAGGGAAAGCCTGCGAGCATGCAGCTTCTTCTTGAAAGCCCCGATGCTACTGTGTGTACGACTTGTTGTTTTGCAAGATTCCGCAGAAGCGCTCTGAGCCTGCAAAGACGGACCAGAAGCCCGTGACACCACTGGCGCCTGCGAGAGCAATTTGCAGATGTGGTTGTGGCCTGGCTTTCCATCTACCGATTCGATTGGCAATTTGGTAGCCCTTTTTGCCTGCGGAAGTGGAGGTCGCCGCACCTAAGCGTCGTTCCCGTGGACAGCATCACAAGCTGAAGACTTCGACATCAGATTGTTTTCAAATCAAGTAGATACGGTTACGGCACTGGAGTCTGTGCTTCCAGCAAGGCAGGAGGGTGTTGTAGCTCGTCCTGGTCACGACACCCTCACTTGAAACGACTTCATTCCCCGACGCTGCCTTGACCGAAAGGATCACGGTGCCCGCCAACACTTAGAGTCCGGCGCTCGGCCTTGTATGTGCAAGCATGAGCAAGGCATTCCGATCAGAGCGGGGACATTGACAAAGGGTTGGCTCGATGCCGGTGGGTCGCAACCGGGGCGGGCAGGATACTCCGGAAGATTCACGGAAGTTGGGTGGAAACAGTCGGCCTTGTAAGCTGAAGGGCCGGAACATGCGAAGCCAAGCCACAAACAGAAATCACGAGCGGTTCGCAGCCCTTGGTGCCGACATCTTGGGCAAAGAGCGCAGCGCAAAGGAGTCGCATGGCCAAAGGAGCCAGAAGTCGAGGAGTCATTCGATCCGTCGAAAGCGGCGATCCGAAGAGATCTCCAAAGGGTTCAAGTAGCAGACTAGGACCAGAAACCAGAAGCCAGAGAGCAATGTTGCTTCGACTTCATCGTCGGCAGAAACGCAGAAAATGCTCCTGCAACAGAAAAAACAACCGGAAAAGCGACAAAGTCCACCCAAAGAGGTTCCACGACTGTCTGGGAGACAGCGGTACAAGATGGTACAAGCATGCGGCTGATTTCTTCTCCCTCTCCCTCGGTCCGCTTCTACCGAGCCGGGTACGGTGGCCTGAAGAGGCCTCAGACGGACCCAGACGGACCCCGCTTTGGCCAGGCTCCAAGTGACCAACCGAGAACATGACGTCTGCAAGGCCCAGCGAGAACCATCCTAGAAAGAGGCCGTGCTGCAAGCTTAGGACTTCAAGGCAGGATGCACTGCAACTTTCAGACCACACCGGCGCCGCCTTGTGCCATCCAGCGGCGGGCGACAACTGAGATCAGGGGCAGAGCTCAAGAACTGCCAGCGGGTTCTCCAAAACCGCACCTGCCCCGCCCCATTTCTGTCATGACGAGAGACTGATTCTATTTCTGCGCATTGCGCTGGACGAGGTCTGCCAGTCTTTAAGGCTTGCTGCTTGCCCACAGCTCTCAAGCTCAGCCCCGGAATGGAGCATCGGCAAGGCACGCCAAAACAGTGCTGCTGAGCTGCACAAGTTGGCCGAAATGCTCCAGCAAGCTCGTGATTCGAGCTTACAGAGCAAAGCAGGAATGTTTGTGTAATGTCGACGGGTGCAGCCAGTGTTTGGCTCAGCGACCCATGTTCAACTTAATATGTTTCATCTCAGTCCTGAGATTGTTTTCTTTGCATACATGCTGGCCCGGTCTGTGTTGCAGTACCCTGCAGCAACAGTTCAACACCGCCGTGCAGCCAGGCAACGTCGCGACAACAGAAGCTTTCGCAGCGTCATCAGGCATATCATCCATCCACTGAATGATCCTTAGATGCAGAATCAAAACATTCGGGTCGATGTGTTTGACTTACTGAGCACATTGATGAATAGACAACACGGGCAGGTATGTTGCTTGCTGTTCTTGAGGTTTCTCTCGGTATTTTGCTGCAGCCGTCTCTGGACTGGGCCTCCGCTGTAACAGGGGGCGAGAAGGACGAGGGCTCGATTTTGCAGCAGTCGATGCTTCCGAGGCTCCAGTCGCTCTCACCAATGTACTTCATCACCTGATACTGTGCACAGCACTAAACCGCAATCAATACTCGTCAGCAACAGCTAGCCCCCAAGAAGTGTCGATGAACCCGTCTCTCCTGTGCGGAGGAGAGACGTGTTCCGGGATTGCCGGGTGCCCAAATGTCTATGGCCAAAAGCGACACACAAGCGTAACACTAGCAGGAAACAACGTGCCTGGGCGCAGTACCAGTCCTCAGCACAACATACAGCACGAGCTAATGCTGAGGCTGGATCCGACGAGTTTGGTGGTAACTGCTGATAGACTAACTAATTGCCACTAAAATACAAATTGAAGCGGCTGAACCTTGCCATCTTAGCGGCAATCGCTACGTTTTGAGATTCGGAGACTTCAACTTGAACAATTGTCACGAAGATTGTGGGCTGAAGCGGCCAGATCCTGCAATTTTTAATGGTAACCGCTCGAAAACTGAGTGGAAAAGCGACTAAACATTTAAATGTGTGTGTGTGTGTATTATATATATATATATATATATTTCTATATATGGGCTTAGAACACCCATAAGCGCGCTGTGAGGCATTGTCAGCCACTGAGCCTTTGCTTATTTCCACCCTGCTTGGCATCGCTGCCTTCGCTCCCTTAGGAGTAAGGCCAGGCGACTCCGGCTGCTTGGGTTTCCACGTTCGTCCCGGAGTTCCTGGCACACGGGTCGGGGCCCTTCCCAAACGCCGGGGCCCTCCGGCGGTGGAATAACCAGAAATGTTCAAACAAGCAGTGAACAATGCACGCCGCCTCGAACAACCACTGCAGAAGATATAAAAGGAATTGCTGCAGAAAGGGCAGGCCTGGGATTCCCATGTGCATCGTATACGGGCATCGTATGCATGGGAACAGGAGCGCCACCTGGCGGAAAAAAAACATACAGCAAAATACGAGACCTCGAGTCTCAAACTCAAGATGGGAAGCGGCCACTGATATAGAGGAGACTAACCCGGATATACCCGGATGTACAGATGCAGGAGGAGCTTCAGCGCATCTTGAATAAGGCGGCAAAGTCACTGGATCTACCGCGCCAGTGTTCTCGGTGCGGCCCCTCGCACTCCTGCCAAGAACGCAACCGAACAGCCGGTTCCTGCCCCTTCGCCTGTGGCGCCAGTGGATCCGTACATTGACTCCGCCCGGCCTCGGATGTCCTGCAACTGCCGCAGACAATGGGAAGGGTCTTTTCAATTCCCGCCTGATTCCGCCAGCGCCAGAACAACATGTGCCCTTTGCCTTGCTGGGAACTCTCGGGAAAGAGAAAACATATCGGTCAGCGATGGCCCCCTTTGGGGTCACCCGAGCCTTGGATGGATCGGCTCCGGGTTTGGGGTGTTTCCGAGCCAACGATCAGTGGCGTGCATCATCTCCAGAGGTTGTTGAAGGTCTACCCGAGGTGCTGCCGCTCAAAGAGAGAACTGCAGAGCCCTCCGCCCCGCGAGAGAAAACACACTGCGTCGCAGCAAATGAGGCAGTGGGCCCCTTCAGGAGAATCGGTCAGGCTCCATCGGGAGGACCTGCGACCATGCCACGAGTGGCGTGGCGGCTTGGTGTTAGTGGTCCAGTCGCCGTTGTGCCGCCCCGCATAGTTTGGGTTGCAGACCCATGGTGCTGGCTCGACAGATTGAGGGGCTGCCGAACCCCGGCTTTGCTGCTATGCTGGTCCGCAGACAACGTCATTCGGGTTGCCTAGACTCGACGTATATTAGTGTTTCCTGCAGCTGCACCACCGCCAGGCATGTCTCGACCTGTCCCGGGTACCGTGCAGCTATAGTCCCGGCCGCATTGAGTACAGATGATTGGTTCGGTTGGATCCAGGTGGTGGAGGCGGTGCTTTGTTTGTCGCCGGTGTGGCTGCCGTGGGCACACTCCTTGCCGTGGGGGCTTTGTTGGGGCCGCAGCACACGGCCGCTTTACAGCAGTGATCTCACAGCCTTATGAAAGTGTTTCGGGGAGTCGATCAGGAAACACCTCCTTGCTAAGGTGAGTGATACCACAGGGGCTAGGTACCTCAGAAGGGTGCAGCTTTTCTTCACCACATTTGAGGAGCCGGGTGGATCTTTTGATAAGCCAAACAGCGACCCTTCCTGGATGCATTCTTCGCTTTGTCTCGGAGTTCAAAGGATGGGCCGCTTTCGAATGCGCAGAACGTGTTGAAAGCTTTGTGGTGGCATCGTAAACTCTTGGGTATTGAGGCCATACCCGACCTGTACAGCCCATCGTTTGCTTTGCGCGTGACCCCCTCGAACAAGGATAAGCGAGAGAGCATCCCGCTTCCGTTGTCTTTTCGTGCTTTCCTGGAGAGGCAGCTTCTCTCAAAGGATACACTCGCGGCGAAGGCCCTGTGGTGTGGAAGTATGCATGTCTGTATAGGTGGAGCCTCCGCTTTCAGACACACAACACATTCGCTGGTCTTCACTTTGCACGGGAGGCTACACCCGAGAGTTTCTCACCATCTTCATACGCGCAAACCAAGGTTCGGCTTCGTGGGCTTCTTGTGGAATGTGGCTGGCCCAGGCTCAGGACCCTGCGCGCCGTGAAGACGACTTTTCTGAGCTGGATGGCTCAGCTATCCATACCACTGACTTTCCGCTTCTTGCAAGGACATCACCGCATCCCGGGTTCCGCTGAGCTGTACTCAAGGGATGATGAACCTTCAGGCGAACAACTTGGGGACCAGCCCTTTCAGCTTCCTTGGCAGTGGAGGCCAGGGCGGTGCCTAAGGCACGGCCCCACGAACGGCCTGCGTGCGGCCAGGTTCGCTTCCTACTTTAGTGTGTCCGGAACTGCACATGCTTGCATTCATCATTCTGGCGGCCGCATGACTTGTCTTGCTGTGGCGACCCTGACTGCAGCTTTCGATGTCACCCTGCTTGCGGTTGCATCTCAGAATTTTCCCCGCAGGTGAGTATGCCCAGTAAGTCCAGCTTGTGCAGACGTCAGGCATGTGTGCTTGTCCCTTCAGATTGATCGCTTCGACCCGCTGTGGAAGAGACTCATAAGGGGGGTCCGCTCTCGGTCACGCTGAAGTTCGCTCAGCCTCTGATGTGCGCAACGCTTGTTTGGAGCATTACGCTTCTATGCAACATGAGTGCCCGAGCTCCCAGCTTTTGCTACGTACTTCCGCCGTGAACACTGCCTGGGCCAGGGCAGAGCTTAGCCGTGACTATTGCTTTCGCGTCCTCTTGAGCATGACTGAGGATAAAAAACAGAAGTTTGACAGCTTGCTGCGCGCTTCGCAGACCCGCTTTCTTCGGAATCGCCGGCGGTTAAAGGTGCTCCAGCTTCAGCGGGTCCGCTTCTTCTAATGCTCCCGATGCAACTTCGGCCCCCGCCTCTGTCCATGGCTCTGGACACCCCAGCTTCCAGCGCAACTGAAGCGGAGGCACTGTTCCCCGGATACGGTCCCCACGGAAACGTACATGAACCTCGCTTCGACCCGCCTAGGCCGCATCGGAGCTTGATGGCTTAAAATGGCTGAGGGCTGCACCGGCGTAAACCTAGGAGCCGGGAAACGTACGAAAGACTCTTGCCGTGCAACTCAGCTGGAAAGGAGAATTGCATCGCAAGCACACCGGGGGTGCCTTTCACGGGGATCCCTTGCTGAATTGCGGCAAGCTGGGTCACGGAGGCAGGGGCCCCTTAGGCAAAAGCTTCAAGTAAGACTGCACGGCGAAGCTGCGGAGTCGTGTTCTGCACCCGGGGCCTCCCTGTCTCCGACGTCGTTAACCAGCTGCCATGAAGCAGCACTTGGAGGGTTGTCAAGGGGAAGCGACGGAGTACTGGGGGCAGTGTGGGACTGTTCGCGCCACAGCTTGCGGAGATTGCTTTTGGGAGGAGCTTCCTCATCCGAGGATGGTATCTCTACAGCATCCTGGCTTCCTGCAAAGCCAACGGCCTGGCAGCTATATCACCAAAGCGGGCTCGAAAAGACTCCAAGAAGCTCCTCTGATGCCGCTCGCGGCATAGCTGAGGAAGAGGCCGCTTGACTCCATCTGAAAGGGTTTCCTTAAAGATAAGATGGTGACCAAAGATGTGACCTGAATGGCGAGTCCCTGAGCGCTCTGCTCCAACGCGGCGACCCTATCAGCAAAGATGCAAAAGCAAGCCGCTACATGGGTCACTTCGTCCTCTAGCCGCCTAAGACGGCTGGCACCCTCAACCTCCAAATCGTAAATCTTGCCGCGAGCTCACAACGCCGGTCTTTCAGGGAAGCCTCAACTTCTGTCAAGTTCCTGAAGAACTTTGCGCAAAGCTGGGCTGTGAGGCACGAACGCTGCTAAGCTTGCGTAACTTAAAGCTGCTGAAAGAAGTCGTGACGGCTCGAGCAAAGCAAAAGCTGAAGCTAAAACGTTTCGAGCAGCCGCTAAGCTGATGTTGCGTGGCGTGCTTACTTGAGCCCAAGCGGGGGCGACGGGAAGGACATTACCAAAACCATCCTGAGTGGGCATTGCTGGCCTTGCCCATGCGGTCGTAGGATACGTCTTGTATATGTTGTAATTTATTGTAAGTCAATCATCGGTTTTTTGTGCCTGTGTGTAAGTACAAATTGGCGTTGCCGAGAGTCATCCGTGCCAGGATACTTGGCCTCAACGAGATCGTCTTTGTCAAACCTACCGGCATCACCTTCCGCAAACTCTCCCCACCTCAGCAGGGCACTGTTACATCCAAGAGCTCCGACTGGAAGGAATAAACTCTCGACGAGGGACTTCTCGTCCGTCGACCGGCCCCAGAAAGCCTTTCCCAGCGATGTTCCCCGGTCCTCCTGAAAGCTGTTAGCACAGCTGTTCGCACGGCTGAACCATCCAGCCTGAACATGACCACCAGCTAGACTCGCTAGACGGACAGCTTGCTTCTCCAAGCACACAGGGTCAAGAGCGTCAAAACAGTCACAAGCAGATAAACGATCGCTTGCTGTGTTCTCGTGCTTGCGAACCCCGTCACAAGTAGGTCCATCGGCAACCCTGCATGTACGGTCCCTAAGTTGCAGGACTTCGATGGGGAACAGGCTTTGCACCACATTCCACTGAACTGAGCGAAGGGCTCCAGGCAAGCTTACGTTTGCACAGAAGCGCAAGACCGAACCGAAACACATCCGTCAATGTCCGTGCCTGGAAATACATCCGTGGCCAGTTCTTCTCGCTTTCTACATCTGCCTCACCCGGAAGCTTCCAAATTCCATCAAATCACAAGAACCTCATGTCTCCTGCTGTGTGTTTCCGGCCTCTGGACCCGCATGGCAAGGAGGAAAGGTCCTGCTGCTCCTGCGGTGCAACAGGCCGAGCTGGCCGACATGAACCGGTCCACGGCCCACCTGGAACGCATCGTCGACCAGGAACACAAACAGAGTCCTGACACGGAGCTCTCTTTGCCAGATGCTCTGCTGCCGCGGCAACTCACTGGACAGTAGGCTCCTGCGGAAAGTAACACGATGCCCAGGAGGCTGAGAGATCTGCGTCCTCACGGCCATGACACCACGGGACTAGATTTGTCTATGCATCGAAGCTGTGAAACCTGCGTTGGAGCCGAGTCACGAGGTTTGAGCATGCGTGGATTCATGGCGCACACTTTGGCAATAACAGCGATCACTGCAGGAGCTGGTGATGTTGAGCATGTTTCTTCTCAGCATTTTTGTAGCTTCGTGTTGGGGGGAAAAACGCGATGCCTGCATTTCAACATTTCTGCTGCCTGAGCCTGAGTGCGGCTGTCTCCAGTGCAGCGGAATCTCAACTGCAGCACAAGTCACTGAGTGCAATAAGCGCGCTTCAGGCAAGCCTTGCCTCGCGATCCTGGGTGCGAACAAATGGTGACGACATTCGTCCGCAGTGCACGGCGACCTGCATAAGGGATTCGTGGGAATGATGTGAGCTGTGTGCGCCAGCTGCGGTGCTGTCAAGCTGCAGGCACGTAGCTGGCCGAAGCCTGCAATCAAAAACACGGGGCAAATACCAGTACGAGGGGGACCCCATCCCATCCCATCCCATCCCGGCACCGGCAAACACGGGCCGGTCTGCACACAGGGACGGCCCTGCCAGAGAAGTTTCGCGGCTCATTTCAGGTCTCTGCACGTCCCTGAGGCAAGAGCCAGCGGTGTTTGGCTGCGTGAAGACGCACGGGAAGCCTCGGCCCTCCCGGGGGGGCATGCTCCGCCCCTCGAGTCGACATGAAGCGAGGCCAGCATCTTCGGAATAGACAGGGAGAGGGTACTTCACCTTCGCGGAAACTTTTTTTGTTCCTTGCATGCCCTGCATGTTACCCACACGTCTTCGATTGGTCGGCTCACGGGTCATGATTGCCGCTTCTCACAACATCAATGCGACGAGCCGACTAACGTGCTGAGCAGAAATGACCAGACCACAAGAAGAAAAGCTCCGCGACTCCACAGCTCTCAGAAGCGCACTGACACAAAATGACGTGTCCAGCTCTGAGAGTTGATGCTCTGCACATCTTTGCACGCTTCCCTCTCTTTTTGCTTCCTGTGCTGCCTTCATTACATGCCCATGCCGATGTTGCTCCAAAGTGGAATTGCTCCTTGACGTCCATCCTTGACCGAACAGTGTTGCTTTCGAACGACGTGCAACTGGAACACTAGACCCAGACCGTACAGGTCCACTTCTTCTCTTTCTCCAGCAGCTCAATACCAACGGACCTGGACAAAACAAGGGCTACCCGCACATGCCTGCACGAGGCAAGAGGGGCTGCTGCTGCAGCTCCTTTCGAAGCTCATCTGAGCTCGCATAATCCTGTAAGCAAAGCTGCTCGGCACAAGCAACATACTAGTATGCCATGCATGCTTAGTCAGTGCACCAATCAATGATGGCCTTGGCCATACGAAAGCGCTCCCGTGTGGCAACGAGCCTCAGAAGCATGAAACAGCTTAGCTTGGCTTTCTTTGATGCTAACATGGGCCATTCTCTCGGCCACAAGCCCTTCGATCTCGTGGTCCGCTAGCATTATCCCGTCCTGCACGGTCACGCAATTGTGATGCAATTGCGCGTAGAATTCATCATGCCACCAATGCACATGACCGTAGCAAGTCTTGCGGACGGCAACAGGCTCATAGAAACTCACTGCAGTCCCTGTTTCGCTTGATAAGCTGCAGGGCCTGCCAGCAAAGACTTCTGGATATTTCTCAATCTGCACGAAAGATTTCTGATCCCTCCGAGCCCAGGACCTGCTGCATCTCCGGCTTCCTCACCACTTACACAGGACTTCATCACTTGCACTCCCCCTACACTAGCCCTACACAGATTCAGACAGTGCCCACCTTTGCGGCGGTGCCTCGGATCAGTCTGGCTGCAACATGTACTGGCACGAGGAATCTGAGGAAGTCACTATCAGGCCATGACTGCCTATTGGCGCTTGCGACACGTGAGGTCGCCCTGCAGGTATAGGCCGAGCCTCTCGGTTTGGGGGCAACAAGGCCCAGCACGACAGGCAAGGCTTACTCTGACACTGAGACGTTGACTGGGGTTGCAGCTCCGGCAAAAACCTGACTTGACCCAGTGGCAACACTATCACGACACGTGAGATATGGTGTGGCCTGGCGCAGGGCGTGCAAAGCTCTTGTTGCGGTGTCCTGGCGACGTGGGTAACTGCCGAAACTGCCGAATCGCTCGAAACGATAACTCACATGCATAGAAACACGTCTTCGGTATTACCAGTACGTGTCCATCTGTGCCCACCAATTGCAAGCTTCGAAGGAGAATCTGCAACCCGAAGTGTGAAGCTTCAAGAAGAGGAGTGGGTCGCGGACCGGATGTCGCGCTGCTGCGACCGCCAGCGAGACCAACTCCTCCTTTAGAAGGCTTGCCCATGAACAGCGCTGCACTGCCGGATCTGATGCCTCCACTGTAGGGACGGCCAGCCGAGCCTTATGTTCCACTCGCATGCTGCGCTCACGCGTGCTTCAGCACAGGTTCGGCGCTCGAGCGAAACCATCACTCAACCAAATCATCCCTCGCGAAATCGAAATTCAAGCTCCAGTATCAAATGCCGGAGGGAGGCTGCAGCAGGAATCGCCGGAATTGCTGCTGCTAGCGGGCGCCTTGTAATCACATCACTTGCAAAAAAGCGGTGCTTGTCGCCCGGCTTGCTTGCAGGTTGCTGCTGCGCAGCCACACCAGGAGCTGCCTCAACACCACCACCTGACAGCTCTGTTGGCTTTGATATTCAGATACATTCAGTTTCTTCTTGCTGGGTTGGTGAATCTGGCAGCGCCTGTGAGTGAACCCCAACTCGGCACTGCCCCAGAGCGGCCATCCGCGCAGGACCAGGTCTTAGCAAGAACGGCAAGTCGGCTCGTCTTTGCATGCGGTGGGGATTGGAAGTCTGCGATGTGGGCGCCACACTTTTCTTTTGTCATCGATGGTCACCCCACGATTCTTGAGCTCCTTGGCACAGGCAGACCCTACTCGGAGCAGAGATGCAGTGATGGAGCATTCGCTTTCGGCATTCCAAGGCACGTCCCGAATCATGTCCGAAAGCTCGTAGTCGTTTCCCATCCTGGCCCTCGTAAGTGGGGCGATATTTTCAAGGCTCAAGAACGCGCCGACATATGCAGATGCCGGCAGATGCGGCAGATGCAGCAGAAGCATCCGCATATTCTGGGCTCGGCGCTTCTCTCTTTGTAGGACCAGAGTCGTCACCTCCACGTCACTGAGCCTCAGCGAGGCAGCGAGGCAGCGAGGCGCAGCGAGGGGCGGGGGACCCCGTCACCGACTCAGCTGAGGCCCAGGCTCATGCGCACGGAAGCCAGTGATGATCCCCTGCAACCTCTCTCGGATGTGTTCTAGCGTGTCTGCACTCTGCACTGATCGCAGCTTCTAAGGCTCACACCCTCTGCTGGGACCTGGTGGCAAGATCCTACATGTGCCTTGGCCTTCCCGCCTCGCAGTCCGAGCCGAGCAGCACTTCCAAAGCTTCTCTTTGTCCAGCAGCTCAACACCGAGCTCCTGGTTCCCGCTGTATGCAAGCGGCTGCAAGACAAGATCAACCAATCATCCTGAAGATCTGCCCTGATCTTGTCTGCTTGGTCAAAGTCCTGGCACGGCGACTAACAAAGTGCACGAAATACAGCGCATGAACTCACCTTGTTTCCCCGTGCCATCTCTCGATTTTGGATAAGCTGCTTGATGTCTTCCACGAGAGCCTCAATCAATCATGGTCGCTGTCCACGAAGGAGCTCCTTTTTGCATGCTGAGATCCCAACATCACCATTTTGTGCTGGCAGCGGTGTCTCAACGGGAGAAAGCAGAGCCGAAGCGTCAATGCCCGCCTGGGCCAACGAGTTGATCAGTTGATGGCCGAAGGAATGACTATATGAGGCTCAAGCTTCGATTTCGTCGAAGCTTGGAATTCGCCCTGTAACTCCGTCTGAGCACTTCCACCTCATACACAAGAGCTGCTTGTTCAGCAGGTTGTACCGGAATTGGCAACCAACGTATGAACTCATGCAGCACACTTGCTTTATTGCTGCGACCATGCAACTGACACAGCTACAAAAGGCACATTCAAGCGCATCCGCGTAAGTCATGCGGATCTGTAACCGATGTCAAACACGACCAGCTTCAGAAACTTCATAACGACTTATGAGTCATTTTTCCGGTGTGATGCAGGCTATTTATTACCAAACTTGATGAAACCCAGCATGTACACCCACCCGTATTGAAAAGGAGCCCTGATACACTCGCCAACATCCTCAATACAAACGTTGCTCACAACGGCAGATTGGCATCACAAGCGAATTGACTGAAACTCGTTCTGGCAAACGCAGCGAAAAGCAGTGCAGCACCGCCACTGATTCGTCTTGTCAAACAGCTGCACCTTGGAACAACCGGCAGGACATCATGGACAAACGTCCAAATTTCCAGCCTCACTTTCGACATCTGCACATGGAAACAAACTTACAAAAACATGCCACGTTGTGCACTGCCTAGTTCCGATTGCCTAAAGAATTGATGCTTGCAAAACAACTAGCGACCTGTGACACATCGTTCTTGGCAAACCCCATGTCTAGAGCCGAATGGTACAGAGTTCGTGCAAAATCTGAGAGCTCTGCTCCTGCGTCCTGGAGCTGAGTGCGCAATAGGTCGGCCTCGACGATTCGACGATCGAAAATGCAAGGTCGAGCGCAACGAATCGAATTGCAAACATCAATGTCCACACATGTTTCCTGCACAGATGCATGTTGCGATGCAAAATGCCGCCTGGCCCCAATCTTTGCCAAGGCGAGCCTGTCAACAACGGCAACGCAAGCTTCACTCCAAGGCCAACAGGTACTTGGCAGAGCTAATCGGATCGACCCGACATCCACGAACGGACCAAGGCAAATAGCAAGTCGAATAGAGATCGATTCCTCGACACTGACAGCAACGGATATGTGCTAAACATCACGGCCTCACGCGGAACTTCTCAGACCGCCACAAAAAAACACAAGCGAGAATCACGCGACTTGGACCTGCTCGCGGAGGATGACCAATCGGGCAATTTCCAGGGTTGTCGTCTGTCGACGTGGAGACCGCGAACGTGACCTGCCATCAAATTTGGTTGCCGTGCATGCTGCGAAGAGAAAACAGATGCTCTGCGTTACAAGTCTTGGCCGTGCAGCACCTCGCCTTTGTCCCATCGGAATCATTCTGCTCAGGCAAACTTGATAATTATGTTCACCTCTACTTATGCAATAAACCTAAGGAACAGTCAAGGCTTGCTTGAGGCATTTAGAATCATCAACACATTGATTGCGTCGAAACCTACCCAACCAGGCTCCTGCAGCGATGCAGACACAAGATCAAGCCGCAATGCGCAAGAACTTTTTTTTGCAAACGCTGCATGATCCCCTGCTTCTCCTAGCAATGAATGACAAATGAGTACATTCGAAAATGACTGGGTTTCGATCAACATTTTGCATCATGTAAGTTCATCTTGTGAGGAATCGCGCGCCCCTAAACCCTAAACCCTAAACATTTGCTACTACCAGACGCTGAATACAAGCAACCTCGTCAGTTTGTGTTCGTCGTACGTGTGTATGCTTGCAAACGATCCATACAACAGCTTGGAAACAGTCAAAAAGAGTCTTATTTCGGCACTCATTCCAACAGACATTTGTGGTGAAAACGAATACATGTGATACATAATCAAACTCCTTTCCTTCTTTTCGCGGCCAGAGCTCTGAGGCATTCTGGGGCACAACGCAGCAACACTCGTGCACCTGGTACAAGTTTCACGCAGCAAAGCACGAAATTGATATCGAGGGTCGAACACCTCAACCTCAGCATCAAGTTGTTAACGCAGGCGTGAGCGAAACCGGCACAATGTCAGTTTGTTCACAAAATGCTGACTAAGTTTACTAATGGAGTTCTGTGAAAGGAGACAACATGATAACGGTAAGATCTGTACGCACGCGAGAAGACTGCGCGCTTGGAGACAAGCCGAGCAAAATAACATGTCCGCCAGCCAGCAGGAGATGTCACCTACATCGACGGCACTCACTCCAACAGATACTCCAGAAAGTGAGAGGATTAATATATGATAATACATGTGGTACATAATCCAAATCCGTTCTTTCATTTTACGGCTAAAGCTGTGGGGCACAACGAGTCTCGTCGCAAGCGCCTCACAAGAAGGCATGACTATCGATATTGATATTGAAAGTCGAACATCTCAGAGCGCCGTTGCACTCTTTAGCATCCGGCATAAGACTCGCGAGTTTGCACATCGCACTCATCCTGACAAGGCAGGTGTATAGTCGGAGTTCGAAGGTCCGTCTGCAATGTTCGCGCTGTGAGCCTCGTCCCAACATGCAAGCCAGCGTTCTCTAACACATTCATGTAGCTTCCACAGCAAGCAGGCATTTAGCACCTCCCTCGCGGCCAGAGAGCTGGTGAGAAAGACGGCAGTTTACGGACGAAACCATGCGTCATGCGGGAAAGTTGTGCGTCGTTCTAAATGCGTGCCAAGGCACGTGGAATGAGACAGGTGTGTCAATGGGATTTGGGAATGTCTGTGCACTAGCAGCGTTCAAGAAAACATGACATGAGTACAAAACACGCACGATGACATCAAAAATGACAAACGTCACATGTGGCGTTCTCTAGACGGTTCATTTTAATGAGGTTGGCCGAAGGGGCGCTTGACAGCAGCGACCTGATGATTCGAGGCGTGAAGGCATCCAGGATTAGGGTTTTGGGTTAGGTTAGGGTTTAGGGTTTCGGGTTTGAGGTTTAGGGTGTAGTTAGGTTTTGTTAGGTTTAATCAGGTTTTGGGGTTCGGGTCCATCCCAGACTGAGTTGAACTAGGAATTTAGGGGTTGAGGGTTCATGTAATATGTTGCCCAACTATGACAAAATCATCTAGGGGTGCTAGGCGTTTAGAATGTAGGGCTTCGGGTTTGGCTCCCGAGGGCTGCGGAAAGAAAGCAGTTGCACGCTTCTTCCGGCATTAGCATTTACGGTTCAGGGTTCAAGGGTTTTGGGTTTAGGGGTTTAGGGTTTCGGGTTTAAGGGTAGCACTTAGTTCGGGACTGGCTTCCGTTTCCTACCGGGTTTAGCAGCGGGAAGGAAGGGGTACAGCCCTACAGCAGCACGCAGCGGTCTAACCCTCTTTTTTGTCTGTTGGCGAAAAAGTCCAGGTCAAGCCGAAGCCGGGTCCTGTGTTCGGACGGGTTCAGTAAAAACCGTTCAAGTGAACTGACGGACCGGCTGATTTGACCGGACAGATTGAAGTTGGTGAAGCCGGAAATCCAACCGGAAATACACCTCAGAAAGGAGGAAAAGCGTGAAAACGGGACCCGATTCGGAGTCCGAAGCGAGTCGGATACTACCGGAGATCACGTGCCGGTCCTGTGCAGCATGCAGGAGAGAGTCTCGAGCTACGAGAAGCTCGCCGGCAGGCCGGACAGGATCGGAGTGAGGCAAGAGACCGGAGAAAAGGCGGAAGCCGGGGTGGTGGCGGGCAAAGCTTCAACCCGGAACGGAAGCAGCCAGGGGGGGCTTCTGAGGGGGGAGGGGTTGGGGGCTTGAGAAGGGGGGCTTGAGAAGGGGGTTTGAAGCCGCTTAGGTGGGTTTTGCAGGGAGGACTTCAAACCAGGGGTTTAAAGACGTTCGCAAGTGGGGGGGGGCTGCGCTCCCTCCAACCCCCCCGCTTTTTGAAAAACATAATACGTTTTGGTTCTCGACCTTCTGCCGCGAAGAAAGAAAGCCACTTCTCCACACACGAGAAAGAGAAAGCCACAGGCAATCGCTTCAGGTGGCTGCAAGCGCGAAAAATGAAGTGAATACAACGTAAAACGCGTCTCCAACAGACAACTAGAATGAAAAAACGTCTTCTTAACATACGACATGGAGAGAGCCACACGAAATCGCTTCATGGGGTCTAAAAGCGATGAAAATAAATGAAATGCAAACTAAAATGCCCTGCTTCTCCACACACAAGAAGGAATTCCACGCGGAATCGCTTCGGTGGGCTTTAAGCTTTAAACGAAGAAATACAAGGCAAAACACTTGTCCAACAGACAACAAGAATAAAAGAACGTTTTCGTTGTACACAACAAGGAGAAAGCCACACGAAATCGCTTCAGGGGGTTTAAAAGCGATGAAAATAAAGTAAATACAAGCAACACCAATTGAATACAAAATAAAATGCCCTGCTTCTCTCACAAGAAGGAATTCCACGCACAATTTGCTTCGAGAAGAGAAGAAATAAAAAGGTAAAACACCTTCTCCAACAGACAACAAGAATAACTTATCTCATGCATGTTTTCACTACTTGCAAACAAACATATAAACAATCCACAAATATCAAAATGAGACACAAGGAAAATTTCAATCATATTCTGCACACGAATCGCGCCTTGTTTTCAGCATGGAGCATCCGACGAGCAACATCCTACACGTGTGAAGGTCCCACAGTCCCGTCCGACATCACAAGAAAAGGCATCAAGTTGGTTTCCCTCAGTCATCTGAAGCATCGAAGGTGGATGCCAACGAATCTTGCAGAAGCCTGGAAGATCAACATCAAGCGCGATGGAGCATCGGCTGGATTTGATGCACTGGCTAGGAACCTTGCACTTGCAACCTTGAAGAACGCGAGGGACAGTCATATGTCATAACAAAGAAAGTGTGCAATTTTGTCAGAAAAAAAAGTTTCGAAGCTCTGACTTAGAAAATTCTTTATTTTCGAAGATGTTTTAATGAATGCCAAGTGGGATCTAGTCTTTTCACATAGCTGAAATGCAAAGCTTGCTTTGTTGCCTTGGCTCAGTGCTCTTTTGAGTTAAAACGCTCAGTGAATCTCGTTTTGCACAAAGAGAGAGAAATAACAAACTTCGAGCGTGCATGGATAAGTTTGTATTTTCTGCAAAACAAATTTTGTTTGGAGTTCGTGTGCAGTTGGTTCTCAAAAAAAATTCCACTCTATCAAAGTTTTATAGATTTTCGTTTCGCCAGCCCAAGTCCCTTTTTGAGAACGTGCTCTATGCTGTGCCAGAGAATGTGCTCTGAAACAAAAGTGCGAATCCTTTTGTTTTGTCCATTATTCACCCTGGAAAGATATTTGATTGATGAACGTTTAAAGCTTCTGAATTTTTTTGGATTTGTGAGTTTTACATTTGTCTCACCGTCGATGCTCGATAAAGGTACATGCTTGTTGCTCCGCGTGAGAACAATCTTGACCATGCAGCATTTTGCTGCCAAATCTGGAATGATACCACAGACATCTGGAAGGCTGTGGAGCAGTCTATGCCGATACACGAGCCCAGACAGCATTGACTGCCACAATCCTTTTACGTGCTTTGACTGTTAAACAGCTCCAAACGTTCGATTGCGCCAATCAAGCTTCAGTTGCGTCCCAAACTTTAGGTTTTGTGACCCCGTAGGCAGAGTGGTGTACAGTCGACTCGAAGTATCTCTGAGCCTGGCTAAATCAAGCCCAAAACGCTAGAGCCTGGCAACTGCAGCTGCAGTGTTTGCTGTTGTATTTACAGTGCACTTTTAGATCAGTTGCTGAATCGCATACTGTGCAGGATTTTGAGTGTCAAGTCCGCACGAACGCACAAAGTGAGACACCCGCTTGCAGTTCATTCCCCAAAGCAAACCGAACGAACCAGGAAGCGAGGCATAACTTATAGAACCTTTGAAGGGGTGGGTGTGATAGGCTCAGTTACACAAGGATTCAAAAACTGCGTTGACTTCATGGCTTATTTTGTAACTGATTTTCTTGCAGTAAACCAGCGGTGGAAAATTTAAGTGAAGAAGACAGCCAGACTTTTATTCGTCTTTTGGTAACCAGCTCAAAAAACGAAGAATTTTTTAATATTTTCACAAATGGTGATGTTGGCAAAATTAAAATCAACGCAAAAGATCATATTACAGGTAATATTTCAAAAGTGAAAATTTTCTGTATAAAATCTAGGGTTTGATATCCATAGAAATGCAAATCTAGACATACAAATGTAACATCATTGTTGAAGAAGTTGCACGTCAAGGGGTTTCCCCGACAGAAAATAGTATGTTGCATAAGATACAGCCATGTATACTTCGATAGTCCGAGCAACCCATAACCTAACGGTTCTGATTCCATACCTCAAACTTGGGCCAAAACTGCAACTTTAAAGTTTGAAACCTACATGCTATACTGCATTAAGCCGCACACAGAAGCTCGCTCGATCATGTTTGCTTGTGGGCATGATCTGAATTTGAATGAGGAAGCTGTGGTCAACAGCGCAGCAGCTTCTGCCGACATAGCAAGGCCAGCGAAGATCAAATTGACATGATCTACGAGTGAGAGCACAGCACACAGGACAACAGTGACCGTCATAGCCGGCACACATTTACACTGTTGCAGTTGTTGCATTATTGGGAAGCTGCAGCGTTGTGTGTGTGTGTGCTTTTGATTGGAAACAGTGCAAATTAATTATGGCACGCTCGCACCAACAGCTGCCTGTGGTGCGTCAATTGCGGCGGCATCTTGTCGAGAATCACTTTGTCGTTTTTGTCAAGATGACAGTCGGTCCTGGCTGCGCTGCCAGGCAAGTGAACGTGAGAACCTGTAGCTGCAAACACGAGCATGAGGCCAGTTGGCGCCGTGCTTGGAGCCGCACTCCCTTCACTGCCGCACTCTGAGCCCAGGGCCTGTGAGGTATTGTGCGCTCAGGGAAACATTGGCAGGCTGGTGCTGGTTGGAACTGGAACCAGTTTCGTTTCAGTAAGAGGTGAGGCACGCATCACGTTTATGCACCTCACTTGAGATGTTTATGACTCGGCAGGCTCCAGCTCACTCTCTCGCAGCAGGATTGGTCACTTCTCCGTCAGTACCCCAGCGGAGTCTGAGTCTGTAGCGGCGGTAGTGCTGGGCATGACAACAGTGTAAGCACAGCACGCATGCCGACAGGTGCTTGCCTCATCACCCGCACCGCTTGGTCTCGGGACCTTTTTCCGACGTGCTGAGGTGTTCCAATCCAAGCAAAGATGGGTGATACATTGTCTTTTGGTTGGGCAAGGTCGAGGGCATGGTTTCGAGCTCAGGGTTGAGGGTCCCACTGCTTCTAGATGAGAGGCAGGGTTTTCGTATCAGTTCGGGCGGCAATTTGTGATTCAGGGGTGGGCGTGTGCTTGCATGGTTTCGGGGCTCAATCACTTCAGTTTTCTGAATCTTTTTGTAGGCGTGTTCGTAGTCGTGGGTTCACATCATTGAAAGACATGGGACGTGAAACGCAAGGAAGGTACGACGGGCAGGTGGTGACGAAGGGCTTAGAAGTTGGACGGCGAAACGCGTGCCAGTGCTTGGCTCCACGCATGCTGTTGCACATGAAGTTATTGCGCGGCTCACTCTGCCAAATTCGAGAGTCACTTTTGTTTTCGAGCTGTTGTGCCTGCAGCGTCAACGTGACCTCGACAACTCTGGCAAGAAATAAGTATTCAAGGCGCAGCGTCGCGGCTAGGAAGGTATGTGCATGTCAGATCCGTGGAAGCACAACATGCTTGCCATGGCGCGGTTATCCGTCGGAACCATGTCTTCAGGACTTCTTTAGGTTGGGACCAAGCTGACCAAACCGAGCATCTTGGGACTTCGCGGTCGCATCGCTGAGAAAGGAGAATGATTGCACCAGGCGAGAAATCAAACCTTTTCCTGCCCTTCAGGCAGACAGGGGAGTGAGCGCATGCGTGTGAATAAGTCGTGAGTGTATGTGCGTGAGTCCGAGTGTAAGTGTGAGTGCACGTGTGAGTGTGCGTGTGCGTGCGCGTGCGCATGCGAGTGCGAGGGCGGGCGGGAGGGCGTGAGCGTTGTGTGTGCGTGTGCGTGTGGGCGTGTGAGTGTGAGTGTGAGTGTGAGAGTGAGTATAATTGTGGGTGTGTGGGTGAGTGTGCGAGTGTGTAAGTGTGAGTGTGTCTCTGTATGTGTTCTGAGTGCTATGTGTGTGCTATGTGTCGTATGTGTGTCATGCGGTGGCATGTTTGCTGTGTGTGTGTGTGTGTTGTGCGTGTTGTGTCTGTAGTGTATGTGCTCTGTGTGTGTGTGTTGTGAGTGTTGTGTGTGTCGTGTGTGTGTGTGTGGGTGGGTGTTGTGCGTGTTGTGTATGTTGTCGGTGTTGGGCGTGTGTGTGTGTGTGTGTGTTGTGTGTTGTGTGTGTTGTGTGTCGTGTGTCGTGTGTTGTGTGTTTGTACAACCTCGTTACCAAGGGATAGGACAATGAAAAATCTGGATTGTTTTGCACCCTTCAGCAGGAGGCAGCAAGGAGTACACAGTTCTGCTGCCAAGGAAGACGGCTGTGGATACTCCGTGAACAGATTGGGACGCCAATCTGTGTACCTGCAATAAAGAGTTCTGCAGGTTTCGATTGACTTGACGAGGCTCCACAGGCCTTGAGCCGCCGTTAATTTTTGGAGACAAGCACCGCGAGGAAAACAGTTCACCGGGAGCAGATCACAGTGCGCTGCGTTCAGTTTGAGACTCCAGGATTTGTTTTCAACCTTCCGCAGCCATTCCAGCTGACATAAGCAGCCATGCCCCACACGACAGCACCAGCACAGTCGGATCAACAAAGAAACGGGCATTCAGCCTGTGGTCCGCCTGCTCAAAAAAGATCAGCATCAACAAAGCGCGAACCGGACAAAACCAAAAAGCACAAGGCTTGCTGTGTGTTTGTTTTTTATATCAGCAGTGTTTTCTAGGTATGGACCAGTACATGCACTGCGTTGCTTATCGGCTCCTACCTAGATACACGCATAAACACACAGCGCTGCTTCGCCAAGCATACTTCTTCAGTTTTCACCCACCCTCCACGCCCTGGGGGATAGCTTCCTGGCATCGCATTGCCCAGACAAAGCTCTGCTTCTAATCGCATCACAGTTCAATGCGCCCTCGGCGGAAAAAGAAGAGTGACCGCTACTCTCTTGCTGATGTACATGTAGCTTGCATAATCTAGAGAACAAAACTAATCCGCAACAAACAAGACCTTTAAGAAGAAGAAGAAGAAATCGCAACCAAGAAGAAGGACAAATCTACCACGACGACATCACCCAGATCCTCACTATCATTCGGAGATGACCACTCCCCATGGCAGCGACCATTAAGTTCTGAGATGCGGCCAAAGCCGCGCACGACATCATGTGCCAAGATGCTTGTCAGAGCAGGATGGCGGCCCGGATGGCGTTGCTTATGCGATTTCACTCCTGTCAGACTTTTTGCACCGTAAGCGCTTTCGTACAGTTGCCCGAAAAAGGCTGTGTGTTCATGAGCTTCCCTAGCACATGGGCACAGAGGGTCGCTCCTTCACGTCTTCAAGCGTTTTTGCGTACATTGTGCAAAAACAAAGAAGAAGGTCGGCAACGATTCCTTTGGTGTGCATTGTCCAACGAAGACCGAGAGTGTGTGTGTGTGTGTGTCGTGTGTGTTATGTGCGTTGTGTGCTGTCTGTGTTGTGTGTGTGTGTGTGCTGTGTGTGCTGTACTTGTGGGTTTGGAAAAATTGTCCCGAGCAGGGGAGCATGGGTCGACAGCCGGTAGCATGAAGTAAAAACACACGCGATCACACACGTCCTGTCCAGCAACGATTGCTGCAAGATCGACAAACAAAGCACTTGCAACATGAAGCGACAGAAGGGCTGAGGAGACACGTCGCAAAAACCTGCGCGTCCGGCACGGTGCTTCGCTACTGGCCCGGCAGATGACCGGTTGCCCATGCTGCAGCAATTTCCTTGTTACACGTTGTTTTTGTGTATGTCTTGGTAGGCTTGTGAATCTATACACATCGCAGTGTATAGGCTCTAGCACTGGCCTACTCGTTAGCAAAAAAGCTAGTGCAGTGGTAGTCTTCCAGCCTAGCTAGACTGCCTCCTCGGCCGCCAGCGGCCTAGCTTCGCCTTGCCATGTCGCCTATTTAGCCTCTTCAGCCTATCTCCATTGGAGAATGCATAGCCTGCATCCACTGCCATCTGTGGAGTTAGTTTCATTCTTGCCTTTTATGTCAGGTTGGCCTTCTGTGGGTGCTCGTGCCTAAGAGTTCGCCTCACCCTATGGGCCAAGCCTCTGGTTTTGACCAGGACGTTCTGCTCAGGCCTCCGTCCGAAGAAAGCCTTCCTAGCCTTGATGCCACAGGCTTCGCGCATATACAACAGGACGACCTCATATTCTTCCCCTCCAGCGAGGGCTCAGCCTCTGCCTATAGCCATAGTGAACACAGCCCCAGATCGAACCTGCCAGGTCCTAACGACTCGGCTCAGCCCCAGTTTCTGCCTCTTGCTCTGAGACCTCAGTTTATGTATAGGGCTGGCCTGCACGAACAAGTAGCCTCTCGACCGCGAGACTTCCGTTTCGCCGCCTCAGGTCAGAGTATTGCAGATATCCTGTTCGGTACTCAGCCTTGCTCATTGCTCTTACTTTGCCTAGATTCTCAAGATTGGCGAGCCCTGCTCCTTGGCAACCTTGCCTGCCATGACAACGTAGCCCACCAAGCACGTGCTACAGCAATGCCTCTGCCGTTTCAGGTGTGATGCCCATCGGTTACCCCCTGCCAGGTCCTTCGCTCAGCCTGAATCCTTCGCACCCCAGCCCCTCTCAATCATGACTGTGAACAGCATTTCTGCTCGACATTGCTTCACGTTAGTCTCAGACTTTAGCCTCTTTGCCTCTCATGCCGCGCACAGCAGCCGAACGCAGGGCCTGGGACGCCTCTTGGAACAGCCATAGCAGCCCGGCCTACCAATTTAACGCCGGGCAGCCTACAGGAAGCGCGTCTTCCCATCTGAGCCAGATACAACGCCTAAACGCGGGCCTCTCTGGACCGCTAGCCTTTCAGTCCGATCACAGCCATATCCCGGACTTCTTGCCTTCAGCCTCTGTCGACACGAATGCAGATGTTGACTCGGACTTCCCCATTGAGCCTACTTCCTCAGCCTCGGCCTCCCAGCTACAAGCCAATCAAGCCGATATTGCCGAGCTTAATCGCCGCCTACAGAGCCTGGATTTACGAGTCCGAGTTTTGGAAGCCGAGCGCCCCGGCGCACAGCAAGCGCTTTGGCATTATCATAGAGCTGCCAGAGATGATCAACGCCTACGCAGCCTCATATCACCGTGGGCTTTCATGTCCGCCAAGCTCGACCTCATCAGAAGCCGCGTCAGCCTCACTTTCCTGCGCCTCGAGAACCTCCTCACCACCCTGCAACAAGCCTGGCCTAGTTGTGCAGCCTACTTCTCACCAGCCGCAATAGATGTGCCTAACTACCAAGGGCCGGATTGGGCAGCCTCGGAAACCAACGTCTGACCCAAATATGTGCTCTGCTTATTTTAGCCTAGGATCCTTTTGCAGCCTATCATCGCCGTCATCCGAAAGGGATATAGCCTGCCAGCCGATTTGGCACAACTATCAACGATGTCTGATTCAAGCTCGTCCTATTCTCAGGTCGGCGAGAGATTGGGCAGCCCGGACCCCGGCACTCTGCTCTCTGACTTCAAGTTTGCCATCAGCTTTCTAATGTTTAAGCTTTCAGGCTCGAAATTGATTGACAGCCTCAGTATCTCAGCCTCCTGCATCATGGCCCCTCGCCGCCGATCCAGGCCTTCTTCGCCTTCTCCCGGTCACAGCCGTGGAGCGAAGGCAAAGGCCAAAGCCTCTACAAGGGAAGAACTTTCGCCTTCAAGCTACGAGATGGAGCAGATATATGCCGAATGGGCCGATAGCGACGAGGGGGTCAATCCTCCTCGCGAGCCTACATCAACTGCCTTGGGACGCCCTGCTGGCCCACCTCCGCCTATTCCTGTAAACTCTCCAGCCAGGAGCCGATCTCCGACGCCTATGCCCGGGCAACCTTCGGTGACGCCTTCGGGGCCGCCTCCGCCTACTCCTGCGACTTTGCGTACAACCTTGCCTACCTCCACAGCCGAGGGAGAGCCTCTTGCCTCAGCCCCTGTGCCAAAGACTGCCTCAGAGGTTTTGCCTCCATCGACCAATAATGTCGGGATTTTAGCTTCGCCTTCCACGGCAATGCCGTCAGTTAAGGCCAAAGCCAAGGTTCGCTCGCAGGGTTGGCGCATAGAGATTTCTATCCGCCCCCTAAATGACTAGATTTGCGAGCCTACCGAACAATAAAGCAGGCAGAAACTATCCGCCTTCTTTATGCAGAAACAGATCATCCTAGTTGCCTAAGCCTTGCCTCAGGTCTGAAATACTGCCTCTGCAGCCTACATGCACAAGGCCGGATCCTGCTTATTCTTCCAGTCCGGTTCTGTCTCAATGCGCGTTGAATTTTTTGAGCTACCTACAGCCCTCGCCTTAGCCATTTTCAGCGCTCTTCTTGCTTTCGCATACAACAGCAGATTCCAGCCATGGATCAAGCAGATTCCGTCTTCCAGCCTTGGCTCGCCGCTCTCAATGCCGAGCAGAAGAAGAAAGTCTTGAAACTTATTGCAGAGTCGGCTCCTACAGAGGCCTCAACCTCCACAGCCGAGATCGCCCCAGCCTCTTCAACGGCCTCTTCAATGCAGCTGGCAGTGCAGCCAGCACAAGCAGCCTCGGGGGCCGACGTGCCCATCATTTCAGACTCGGCCTCTCAGAGTATTTTCAGCGAGCAAGAACTAGCCAACCAGAGAGAGTGGTATGAATCACAGGAGGGATGTTTCCAGGGAGATCTACCGCCAGAACTTTTGCCTTCCCAGGATTCGTCATCGCCTACCCCTGCTCAGCCTACTCCTCAGCAGCCGATTGATCAGCCTTTGCCAGCCACCGCTCAGCCAACTCGAGAGCCAGAAGAGGCTTGGCTCCAGCCGAACGCGCCATGCCTATACAAACTGAAGCGGTGGCCTATGCGGACATTGCCGACATGGCCTGCTACGGTCAGGAACTGCCTGAAATCAGCCGAGTCCATCCGAGAAGCACTTAAATCGCCTAGAGGTTGGGTTTACCGCCCTCATGGAGCCTGCGCACTCAGGTCAGCCTTCAACGACATCCCGGCTCCCTGAGTTCTTCTGCCCGAAACTGGCAGAGCCTTCCGACGTGCCTCCCCGCATGCCAGCCCCAGCTTAGGAGCCTCAGACCCGAAGACACAGCCTAATAAACGGGCAGCCAACAAATGCCCCCCCTCCTTCGACAGCCTCCAATATCTCCGACCTATCCCAGACCAGCACTATCTACCCAAGCCGGAAGAGCCTACGATTGCTGTCAAGGCCATACCAACTATCCCCAAATCGCCTACGGTCAGCCCACCACCACCCAAGGCAGAGCCGGCGCAGCCACCTCAGCCATCCCCTCCCCAGCCAATGCCCAAGGCTCCAAGCCCAGCCGGACCTGGCTTTATCATCAGCTTATCACAGGCCTATGTCGTATAGCCAGAGCCTCAGTGCTATGCGATTCTTCATGGGAGTCCCCTGGCAGCACTCCTCCCAGCCTTCCCCAGTATCGTCAGAGGAAGCTATGGCCTTTACATTGCACAGCCTCAAAGTCTGCCTCTTGTCGGCAGGTGCACAGGTCCGAGCAGCCGAACAGGCAAGACAGCATCAGGGGCATCATAAGAGCCCCAGCGTACAACTATACAGCCGCGACGATACTTTGATGGCATTGGATTTGCAAGCCCAAATTTGCCAAGCCTGCGCCGACGGGTGGAGACCTGCAAGGCCGATCGCCAGAGCAGGACAACCGCCTACGTTGGAGCCTCCATTTCAGGTCCCCAGATCGACGCCTCCGAGCAAGTTTCAGCTGGACGCCTTTGGCGAAGGCCTCTCACGTTTCATATACTCCAGAGAAGCAGAGATGCAAAGGCCGAGCCACTCCGAGCCCGCCGAAGACCCCGAGCTTATTCCATCTGGACCCTCAGAAGTCCATGCAGCCATTGAGGCTATCCCAAACGATGATCATGAAGCCCTCCTGGTGGCACGATTTGCCGCTGAACATGATTCTTCGTCGGACTCTGAACAGCCGAAAGAGACAGAGAATGGAATCCCTACAGCCTTCAGCCTCTTCCGCAATGGCCCATGGGGCTGCATACATGCCTGCCTCGAATCCTCGGACAGAGCCGCATGCGGGGTTCTTTTGCAGGCCTCGGCTAGCCGAAGACCGGGCCTCCCCTCTGTGGCTAGCCTCGACTCTGCCGTTACAGATGCAACACGGAAAACGAGTGCTANNCTAAAGCAGTGCAAGCCTATCTGAACGGCATCTGTACATCAACTTCCATCTGTAGCTTCTCCAGGCTTGTGCGCAGCAGGTCAGCGAAGGATGTCTTTCATAGGCGAAATGCGAAGCAGTTGCAGTGTCGAATCAGATTTTTTTGAGGCAAGCTAGGTGCTTCAAGTCGCGTAAAGATTTGGGACGGAAACAGATGAAAGCCGATTCCTCTCGACAGGTGGCTTCTCCAAGCTCTGGCCTCGGCGGCTTTGGCCTCGGCCTTGGCTTTGCTGGCGTGCTGGCCGGGAGGCCGGGACGACCGTGACCACCGTGACCGTGACCGTGTTGAAAACCCGCTGCAACTCCAGGATCCTGCAGCGACGCGGCTCCCAGGTGCAACTTGCAATTCCGTCGACGGTTTCTCAGAAATTGCCGACAGGCTGTCGCGAGAAAGGGTGATGGCCTGAGCGTTGAGAGCCGAGCCGAGTGATGTCACCCTCCACGAAACGTTCTTGTGTCAAGGTCAGAGTGATGTTTCGATGATTGATTTCCGTGTTGGCGAGATAAAGAGGTTCATCGGGCTGGCTGGGCCAGCCAGTTAAAAGCACTTGCACAAGCCTTGCTTGGCAGCTGCGAGAAGCACCCAGACTCCGACAAGCTGTTGGTGGAGCAAATTGACGTGGGAGAAGAGGCACATACGGCAGGCTGCCTGACAGAATGGCATGGATAGCGGTCAAGGGATCTATGCAAAGGCTCCGCGGCAGATTTGTTCCGGCATCGGCAAGCACGTTTCCGAGAAAACTTCATGCTTCTAATCACATGTGCTCCGGCCCAGTTGCTCAAGGTTTCTTGCGCCAGACCAAGTTGTTGGGAAGAAGGTTGTAATCGTGCCCCCTGGCAACGAAAAGCAGGTTAAACGGTTGCGAAAAAGTTGCCAGTCGCTGATGGCTTGCAGGTCCAACCTGAAGGCCCGCAAGATGGCCGGAACGGTCCGTGCCTCGGCGAGCGATGCGAGCGAAGCTGCCGACGCGCCATGACGCGCCCCGCTCGAGCAGTCCTTCGCAGGCCTCAGAGGGCATGTTGCTCTGCGTCTGGCCGGCCCGTTCTTCGCCAAACTCAGACAGAGGGCGTCATCATGCCAGGCCTCCAAGAAAGCAGATCCTGAGGATGCTGAGTCGGAACTGGCCGAGCTCACACTCGTGGAGGTTGGCGACTTGAGAAGGTGCAGCAGGTGCTGCCAGATCCGTGCTGGCGAGGCTCCTGAGGAGGCCGAGGTCGGTGAACGAGTTGTTGTTGGGGGCTCGGCTGGGGTGCTGGCTCCAAGAGCTGCGACCGAACCAAACAGAGGTTGAGATGCCCGATGAGGAGCACGGGCAGGCAGCCACGCCCAACAAGGCTGGAGTTCTAGCTCTTTGCATGTCTTAGCTATGTTTCTTCCCTTCTGTTCAAAGAAGGTTGGAAAGAAGAAGCTATACGAGAAGGCTAGCTGAGAGTCACCAGTCTTTTTGAGCCTTGCACTGAGTACGGAAAGTCTGCAACCAGGTCGCTCCAGATCTCAGAACAAACAAAGACGGCACTGTAAGCCCAGCTTCATTCTTCATTCGGTTTGCTTAGTTCTGCCGGTATTGGCGAGGTGTGTTTCAAAGACTCGCCCTTCATGACCAGTGCTGGCCCATGTACTGCCAAGGCCAGAAGGGGCCAGAAGGTTGAAGCACGGCCGGCTTGGGGTATTGAACACAGCATACAAAGCATGCAGGCCGCACAGGTAGTTAAGTTATGCTTGTACAGGTTTATGTTTGGAAAACATAGCGACAGAACTGCAAGCATGCATAACAAAACAAACACAGACTTCAACCATCTCCACATATTGGGACATAGACTCCATCTAGAAAAAGTCGGCAGATGCATCGTCAAGGTAGCTGTCTATGCATGTACACGCCAACAAAGAAGTACACAGACATAGACAAAGCCTGCCATGCCGCTGTGCATGTAAGTTTTGATGCCTAGCGCGCCTAGTGCCATTTCTCTGCAGGATCTCCCGGAGGCGGTTGTGTCCTGAGTCGGCTGCCGGAATCTGTAGATTAGTTTTAGGGGCTCTACTTGGCATCTAGCTGATGATGGGAGCATACGGTGCGTTGCGTGCAACAGCTGCTGTGCATCTTTCAGGCAGGTTATGACTCGGCACCCGTTTTCGTTTTCTAGGCTTCGACATAAAACCTTGGCACTCGAGCAGTTTTCCCATAGCATGCTGCACCTTGGCAAGATGAAAAACGGTCCGCCGCAGACAGATGCGGGATGCTTGAAGCTGCCGATCGAATATGTTGGGGACCAAGGGTCTGCTCTGTAACAAGAACCTCGGATCATAGGTTTCGTCTGCAGCCTTCTTCCCGTAGTGGAGGGGGCCGTATCTTGGCCGGCATACTGTTGCCGAGTCCATTCCGATACTGAAGCACCTGGTCTCAATATTCCGTCTTAAGTTGGCTTGTCCTCCATTTTCGGGTTGAATCACTGGCCAAGGAAAGCTCTTGATCAGATGTGAGCGGCTCAGTGCTTTGCTGACAGCATGAAGTCCATGAGGACACCAGCAGCAACTAAGCCTAAGCTTGTGCTCTTGCCGACGCTGAGATCGAACATGATGTGGTCCTGCCTGCCTTCATCTCCGACCAACACGGAGAAATCAAAGAGACTAACGGCATTAGTAGTGGCTTCCGCGGCATCCTCAGCGAAGCTCTAGACGAAGAGTTTAGCCAGCTGAGATCCGACGAGGTCATCCTTGCAGCGATCCTCCTACATCTACAGCCTGTGAGTGGATCCCGCATGCTTGAAATGCTTTGCAATCACGCTTTGAGAATTCGGCAGGCTGTCTGGACCGCGAATCTCCAAATTCACTGGATCTGCTGAATTCGCCTTTGCCTTGGTGGCCATCATGTGGGTTTCCTGTCTGTACTGTGTGGCAGGGCTAGCCGGAAGTTTCTTTGTTTTATGCACCGACTGCAAAGGGGTGGTGAATTCGGTTTCGTAGGTCTCTCTCTTGTTTTTCTGCAGAGTGTCCAAACTTTCAGCCTGCACTCTTGTAGTTGTGTGCATGCCCGGGATGGGCGAGCATGATATCATGTCATCATAGCGGCCCTAGTGCCAGAAGGCTTGCCGTTCTTTGAAGGACAGCAAGTGAAAAGTACTCATGTGCATTCCATCCCGGGTGTTGAAGCAGCGTGAATAAGCGCCAGCAGCCCTTCGGGTGATTGTTTTTCAGGTTTGTTTTGTTGCCTGAGGCGTTTGCTGCTGCTGTTGACTAAATTTCCACCGTCATTTAGTGCTATCAGAGTTTACATGTGTGTTTTTGGGGCTGGTGCCACTTTTCGGATAAGTGGCTGTGTGGTGAGCACACCACGCAGGTCAAGACTTTCTGCACTTGTGTTGGGGGAGACCTGCCACGTTCCGGTGTTGGAAATCCCAAATCCGTACAAGAGATGATGGATGAGAAATCCCCCGCCGAAAGGAAGCCGGAGGCCCACAAAACTGCCGAAATGTTGCATGTGGGGTTGACGGGTTGGGGGGCAGGGCTTCTGGAATTGCACTGCGTTCGGTGGGCCTAGACTGCATTGGTGGTTGAAGGTTGGGTTGCAGTGTATCCACATGCTCCAGCCTGCTGCACTGAGCTTGCAGTGAATCGAGATTTTCATGTCCTGAAGTCCGGAGTCCGCATGGACGTGATTTGGCCTCCCCCCCTCGATTCCGAACAGCATGCAAATACAAGCCACCACAGCCCGCAATCTTGACACAAGGGCTAAGCACGACGAGCGCGAGCTGCCATGGTTAAAAAGAGGGGCGCGAACTTTCGACGACAGGGTGCCCTGTGATAGCAGCATCTCGATCACGAGGGAATATACGCACCTCGCACACACATATGTGGTTCCCTTGCAATCCCAATCAATTTCGTTCCTCTCAGACTTCGGAACAAACAAGATGGCCAGTCCCTTGTCCAACATTTTTTTCACGCTTTTCGGGCACAGATTCCCTGAGGGCGCGCAGCCCATCGGGCACCTAATGAAAGCCCCACCTGGGCGGTGGGCCCCTCATGCGCCTCGCCAGTTTGCACTCGTGAACTACTCAGCAATGCGCGGTGCAGTAATCTGATCGATCGCACAGTGAGCTGTGGAAGATGCTTTGCAGAAAACCGCAGCTCAGAGCTGCAAAACCGTAGCATTGGCAACACATCACACCCCAAATCCAAAGTAATGTCGCACCATAAATTGCGCATGAGCTGCACAAGGCTTCGACATGAAGTTTCAAAGCGCAATCCGAAGCACGTTTACAAGTGCACAGGATATTCCTCATGGATATGAATGTGGCCATCCCTGCCCTGCACCCTACACATCTATGTAACGACAGACCCGAGATGCCGGAACACCGTCATTATGAAGTCATTGGATGGTAAACAGGCATCATTACAGCAACGCTAAAAGCTTGAGCCTTGTGCCTCGGAGGGCAAAGAGGCAAACTGCAAGCTTCAGGCCCTGCATGGCATATTCAAAAGGCCATGCCTGCATGTTCATGTTAATGCCTTCACATTCAGTATGAAGCTGCAACGATTGTGGCTCTGCAGCTCTACTGCGGTAGCATAGTCCATGAATCATCATACACACGAGCCGTACTCACGAAAGGCATGCTGGCAATGTGCGTGTGTTCCGCTGTCTTCCTCTATGTTTAGTACTGTCTGAGTCCTTCTTCATGGCATTGTGAACAATGTACCAGCACTATGCCGGGAAATCATGATAACGAAGCCCAGCAGCTGCCCGGTTACCAAGGCAGTCCGAATTGCCGGGTGGTTGTGGAGTCCATGCTCTTCTGGACGTAGTCTGCCTACTTCTGTTGGAGCCACCTCCGGAGTATCATCTTTGATGAAGATTCCATTTAAGTGGGTGTGACCAGTTTGGAAGCACCAGCGGGCCGTCACAGCGCCGAACGCCCCAAAGTACTCGTAGCGTCGTCGTAGAGGAAGCTGCCGACGCTCAAACAGCAGAAGCAAGGAGCTTCAGTGCAATTCCGATAAGCGTGGAAACACAGTGATCAACGGGATGCCCAAGTTCCCCGTGCAGAACAGGCATGAACGGTGGTAGGTGATTGCCCCACGCGACAGATACGCTGGACAATGAGGGAGCCTGCAGTGATCGCACTAGTTTCTATCGCATGTCCTCCGCATTCTTCCTCTGGACTTTGACCGACTTGCACCACCCGACTTGGCCAGGGCAATTGCAATCCTGTGCGCAAAGGTCGTCACCACGATGGAAAAAACTGCGGTTCTGAGAACTCATCGCGAAACCAGGTGGCATCCCTTTTGCAGCTCATCGCACGAGGCTCATGGCGAACCCTGCGTCGTGTGTGGTTAAGCCGGGTTCCAGGGGCCCGGCCAATGCTGATCGATCCCAGACCCTCCCTTGTCCAAACATATATACGTGAAACAAAAAACAGCTACATAGAAAGTAATAACCGCGAAGACCCTCCACCTCAGGTAGAAATCAGAGAGTGATGGAAGCCGGTGCAAGATTCAGAGCAGCACACGCCAGCTTTTTTTGTCTTTCGGTACTGACTGAGTGAACTCCGGCAGTATTCATTTCCAGGAAGGATTGGAAGGCCCGAGCACAACAGCGAACCCTGCCTTGCTTAGTCCCTTCGTTCTGCTATGGACCGGTCCGCTCAGTCCGCTCCATTTCACGCAGGCGTATCGACTTCAACTCTGGATATGGTGTTTCCCGCTGCTAAAGTTTGTTCTCACGGGCCGTTGGGGGGTCGGCCTACGTGACTTCCTCGCCGCTACAACATTTTCTGCGATGCTCCACTGA
The DNA here is from genome assembly GCA_905221635.1 of Symbiodinium sp. CCMP2456. Taxonomy (NCBI): domain Eukaryota; class Dinophyceae; order Suessiales; family Symbiodiniaceae; genus Symbiodinium; species Symbiodinium sp. CCMP2456. The sequence goes on from CAJNDV010002224.1 coordinate 72,858, forward strand.
AGCTGGCTATGACTCGAATCATCGCTGCCGTGTTCCACTTACAATATGGATACCACTTACATTATATGTGGATCTCCTTCTGCGCAAGACGGTCTTCAAACGGGTATTGGCCAGTCATCTGGTTATGTGGGCTCTCACGCTGCTGGCAGTGTTGATGCCTGCAAAGAGGCGGGCCGGGAAGCTGTCGCTTTCCACTTACAATATGGATACCACTCACATTATGGACTCTCTGCCAGGTACGTTTCTGATTCGCGGTATTGATGAGGAGTTTTCGTGATGACGAACGTGCGGCTACCAAATCAACGTGCTCGGGGGTATCTCCTTCTGGTGCCATTTTGAAGCTACTGTTAGTCTTGCTGCTTTTGGAGGGTGTGTCTCCCTGTAGACCCGCGGAGTACATGAAGCCCGAGCCCCCGATCGGTCCATGCCATCATTTCGGCTCAGCAATCTCGTCTTCGGTAATTGGTTTCTATTTAGGTCTTTTATGTTTGCTTCTCATTTTCCATACCGTCTACTCCACAACGGCTGGTGCTGACGGTTGGCTGGGATCTTGCGCGATCGCAAAAAAGGAAAGGATTGGAGAAAGCTTTTTTTTTGAACACAGCTGGTCAGTTTATTGAACACACTCACACAGCCGCTCTCGCCACCTCGTCTGGGCCGTGTCAGCCCCGGATGCCGCTTTCATTGCAAAGTAAACCGTAACCGTTCTTGGGCTTTTGCACTGCGTGCGTAGGTCGCGCTCTTGTCAAGGTGCAGTGTGTTGTTTGGGGGTGTGGAAATCTCGCAACCGCCACCGTGCCGCGCGTATCCTTCGAAGGCCATGCGTCGTCTCGGGTTCTTGGGGTGTGGTCTGGAGTCGCTGCCGTTCAAAGCGGTTTCGCAGTTTCTCAGTGAGACTGTCGCCACTTTGCTATGCGAGTTTGGTGGTGTTGACACATGTTGGCCTTCTGTTGCCTACGTTGTCGGCGTCACGGCCTTCCCACAGCGACTGGCCCGGTCGAATTCGTCTTCGGCTCCGCGTGCCAAGTCTAGCTGCAAAGCGGCAGTTAAGATACGATGTATGTTGTATACATCCACACATGTAATGACATGTAAACCGTCCAATATTCAGATAGGTTACTGAGCTTGCTTAGGTGTGTTTGGGGTAGGACGCAATGGCAATTGACCACCTGCAGCTTGCGGTCGGTTGCACTTTGGCTTGTTTGCCCGTTTGTGCGTGTCGTTCTCGTGTCCGTCCGTTCGGGTGGTAGTTGTCTATGTGTTTTGCCCGTCGTAGTCTTGTGCTGCCATGGCTTCGTCTGATTCCCGAAAGGTGCCGATCTCCCCGATCAGCTTTGGCTGCTTCGAGAGCAGGTTCGATCTATGCGTCTTGGGTGACGTGCCCCGGCCTTTCAAGTCCGGTGGTGGTGGACAGTCCTGAAGGCTGGCCTCCGTCCCCTTTGTCCGGATTCCCGGACTTGCGTCAATTCCTCACGTTGACTCTGACCGGACTTGGCCGGAACTTTTGTCGTCTCACACAGGACAGCCCTGTCGGCTAAATAGCTGCATCGCTTGTGTTTCCTTTGCTTTGACTCTGATGCGGATCTTTCACGCGCTCCGTGCTGGCGTACCTCGGGCATCGGCTCCCATTCCTCGACCTGAACGAGGGATGGATCCTCGAAATTCCGGGTGGCGACGCTGAGCTCTGCCGCCGTTATGGCATTACAGCCGTCGCCCGGCCGTCCGCCAAGGCTCGTGGTCGACTCTTCCGTTTCAGGGGTCACTTCCAACACTCAGCTGCCGAATCGCGCCGCTACTTGATTTGGCTTTGGTCTTGGATATGGCGAAAGCCCATCGGCGACTACTCATCCGTCCTTCCGATCTCGGCTTGCTTCGCTTCCGGCACCGTGCCGTGCAGAGATGTGTGTCCTGTTTCCCTGGCTGCCGTCCGACTCTTCCTTGAAGCCTTTCATCGCCGGGCTCTTCAGTTCATGCTTCATTATCTCTGGGGGGCCCGAGCATCTTCCGTGCCACACCGTTTTCCGTTCACATCACTCCGCCTCTGAATCGGATTCCTGGGAGGGCCTGTCTACAGCCAAAGGCGTTTGCATGGTACTCTGCGCTGTGTTTTCGCTTCAAGAGCGCCAGCGAATTTCCTTGCACGTGGATCATATCCTGGGAATTTTCAATGAGGTTGCAGAGGCGATCAGCCGAGGCGCCAACCCGTCCGATCTGGGCTTTCAGAGGGAGCGCGTTCTGGTGGATTGGACTTTGTTGTCTGGGCGAGAGTCTCTTCGGCTGTTCCCGTCACGGGCTGCATTTGACTGCTATTTGGCTGCGTAGCCACTTGAGCCGTTGCTTGAATTTCTTTTGGGGCGGTTCCCCTGTCCAGGATAATCCAGGATAACACGTAGCGGGGCTCGATCTTTGGTCCGACCGCCGCAAAAGGACCGGGATTGCGTCATGCTTCCGACCGTGTCTGTTTTCAGCTGACCAGCGGCTTCTACGCAGCGGCTGAAAAAAGTCCGAGTGCGAGTATACCGGTAAAGGGTGATGGACCACTCCGCCCGGACGTTACTGAGCTTGATCACGTGTGTTTGGGCCTCAACGGCAATCAACGAGCCTTTGGCGCTCGGTTGCACTTCGACTTGCCTGCCTCCGTCCCCTCTCACCACCTTGTGATGACTTGGTGTAAGAGGCTGCTCCGTCCGTTCACTGTCTCGGGCCACTTAGCTGGACTTTTGGGACTTCAGTGTTGTTGTTTATGTCCGTTGTTTATTTTTCACCTTGGGTTTGTGAGGGTTCACTTTTTTTGCTGCCGGTCCGACCGCCGCAAAAGACCGGCACTTCGTCCTGCTTCCGATCGTGTCTGTTTTCACCTGACCACCGATTTCTATGAAAAGAAAGCGCTGTCCGAGTGTGCGAATTGATTCCCCTAAAGGGCCAAAGGGTAACAGACCAGTCCGCGCCCAAATTGCATGCAGCGATGTTGACATGCGCGCCCATTCATGCATACAACGCGATTCACTTGAAAGGACAAGTTGACTTTATAAGCAGCTATATCCTGCCCTAGCCGGGTGGTAGCATTGCGCTGCATGGAAATGATGTAGTCCGTTCGCCCATCACAGCCCTGAGTCTGTTGCCTCACTACATGTCTGCGTTTCGTTGACCCTGGGAGTTATTTTGCTGCACGCCCGACCGCTACCCTGGCAGATGCAATTTCTCCGCCAGCCGACTCTGCCTACCCTTCGTCTGAGGTGGAGACTGGGCTTTGCAGCACCAGCACCAGCCCTGGTTCGGAATGTCAGGCGTTCGGACGGTTCCTACAGTGCAGGCAGTATAAAAAACAGCTGGTTTGAGGTTAAATGATCCAATTAATGCTTCGGCCATTGAGGATAAACTGTAGATGCACGGCGGTCGCATACTGGTGACTTCTTCATACTTAGTTAGACCATCCATCAAGCTGCAACTGAGGCCGAAAGCGATGCTTCAGGAGACTCCGTGGGCATGGTCACGCTTTTCGTGGCCGGTGCTTGGAGCTCGGAGAATCTGAAACATGCTATCCTGTTCTTGTTCACTTGGGTTAAGTGAGGTCCTGACAAAAAGCATCTCGCGCCTGTTATCCTCAGAGCAGTTGCTTTGGGTTACGGCTCTCTAGCAAACAATGATGACCGGCGTGCACTGACGCGCGTTTCAACAGGATTGTCCTAGAACATTTTCAAGTCCACGCGCTGTGCCCGCGTTGGTGCGTGTCCGCTGACGTCTAAGTTTGAGATGTTAGGGGCACGTGCTGACGGCCCCAAAGGGGCGTCAAAGGTGCTAGCTAGCAGATGCAGACTTCCAGCCAGAGAAGCCGATTTCATCACCGAAGCCTGTGAGCTAAATGCTGGAATGCTGCCTTCAAGAGTGTGAGGAGGCAATCAGAGCGGCGACGCCTCAGAAGCTTCAATCAGCAACAATGCCGTAACTCATAAGCGCTCCTCCACTCGAGTTTGCGCGCCTGAATTCCGCTTTCTCGCTCGCTGAATTCAGCTGCTTTTCCCAGCCTGCAGGGTCCCCTGCAGAGGGAAGCGGGAAGACTGCACACAAGGTCAGTCCGAATGTGCAACGGTTAGAAAGTGTAGCAAAGCAGGATGGTGCAAGCATCCTCCTCAGTCCATACTTAGCATGGAGCTTCCATGCCGGCGATGCGTGGTGATGCGGCTGTAAATCTCCAAAGATAGTGGCGATCCGATTCCTGTTGGTAATGCCGCACCACAAGCATCCTTGCCATGCGGCAGCAAGCCGTTCCAACAAGGCATTAGGCCTCAATGGTATCCCTGCGGTATCCCTTCGATTTTCGGCTCTAAGTGTTGTGGGACTTGTGGTCATCAGGTAAATCGCATGAAAGTGTTTCGTTGGGTATCTTGGCTCCTCAAAACCGTTGGCTGCGTTACATCAGACGAGTGGTGGAGAAACTGCAGTACCGTGCATGCACCGCATCTCCTTGGTGCAGATATGATGGCTCTCAGTCTTTGGTTTCAGGATGTCTGTGGGTGCCCTTCTAATCCCCCTGTCCTGTGTTGGGTTGGGCAAGCAAAGTCATGACTCATGACAAGGTTCCAGCTGCAGTGGTTGCAATTAGCCTCGGCCGGATTGGATCAGTGTTTCAGCTTTTGACGCCCGCCCTGTGCCGTGCTTTGGAGCTGCTCCGGCCACGCAAGACACAAGACTGCAGGTCCGAATGTCCAGACCCATGGTCCCAAAAAAGCGGGTGGCTGAAGAGGGTGCAATAAGAAAGCTACAGCGGAACAGCGAGCATAGCGATAGTGAACAGTGTGCAAAATCCACAAAGTTGGGGCAAAGTTCACATGACATGACTTCGGATTCCGAGCCCGAGCCTCGGAGCCTCCGGAGTTTCCGGAGCCGCAGAGGCAGAGAACTCGCGCTGAGGCCATGGCCGCCAAAGGCCGACCTCGAGAGATGGATGATGAACACGGTGAAGGCCCGGGCCCTGAAGGGCCTGATGTACCTTCGAAGCGCGGGACGTCCCAGGATCCCGACCCCGGAGCAGTCTTTCTCCGGCAAGTTCTTCAGCGCCTCAGCACAAAGCGCTTGGGGCATGCTTTTTTTGCAGTTGCAAAGACTGGTAATATCTGGCAATCTCCAGGATGAACCCGGCCTATGGCTCCTACATGCAGACTGACAAGGAGAGTATGCGGCCAGAACTTAGGGCGCAGCCAGGCCGAAATCTGAGGTGTCTGCACCTTTCTCATTTAGTTTGTGAGTTTCGCGCAATGCTGCAGTGCTGGCTCTGCATGTGGGAAGGAACCGACATGGCACACTGTGGAAGCAATCTCAAGCATAGCAGCTCTACCACTTACCAGCTCGAGCGAGCCAGAGAAGTGGCAGAACCGTGCCCTGACAAACTTTCGAAATCTTCATATATCTTTAGCTTTGCGAGTGGAACGATGTTGAACGGCTCCAAGGTGTGGGCATGCTGAGCAGATGATCTCTGGTTATCGCACTACTGTTGCATTGCTAGGATCCGGAACGACCGAAGCAAGCTGTGATCTTGGCGGCCGGCCGCGGCTCACGCCTCGTGCCCTACACCGATGCACTCCCGACGGTGGGATCTGCAATTTGCTGGACGTTCTTGTTCTCTGTTCGAACTGATGTGGTGAGGCGTTGATTTCCATCGGTGGCAAGTCTATGGTGGCTCACACGATCTCGACTCTGCGTCGCCAAGGGGTCCAAAGCTTCTACCTGTGCCGGGGCTGGAAAGGCTGGTGCGGTCTGCGGGTAACTTCCGGGAACCTCTCCCGGTCCCTCTCAGCATGGCAGGAGATGTTTTCGATGAGCACCTGAGCTCGCTGGGCGACGGAGTCCAGTTGACCCTTGGATCGAAAGCAATGCGAGCAATTGTTCGTGCAGCCACTCTTGGTGATATCCAGGATCGACTGCCCCGATTTTGCAACGACTGGGATGCTGGAGAGCTTGCGCGTTGCACTGCCACATGTCCGACCTGGGCCCTTACTGGTTTGCCACTTGGAGGCAGTAAAACGGCTCTTCAGTCCCTCCAAAGACGAGAAGACTACCGCGAGATTTGGACGATGCGTGCCCTCAGCGAGGTTATGGGGACATCATCTTCCGCCACAGCGTCACATTCTCAGCTGCTGCTGTGTCTTGTGCTCGAAGTGTGGGCCTTTCCGTCGTAGGTGGCACGGCAGCTGCTGGAAACCACAGGAGGCATCGCCGCAGTGGTCAACGCGGCGGCTCCTGGTAAGGAAAGCAAGGGCTTCAACGAGGCGAGGCAAGGAGATCCGGCACACGTGCTTGTGGGTGGGGGAATCTGAGCGGAATTTGGGCGGTCCAGGTTGAAGTGGTCGCGGCCACTGGCACTGGGCCCGACCGCACCATACGTCGAATCGGCAAGGGTCGGCGTGTGAGCGAGTGTGACTGCGCCGGGGAGTTTGCTGGGCGCACTGTCTGCAGGCAGCTCATGTCTTTGCCTTCCCAGCTCACGTCCTTGCCTTCCGACTGGCAGCTCGAATGACTGAGGTTGGTGAAGTTCTCTACATCTGGGAGAGCTATCATGGAGGAAGTCGTTCGCCGGCTCTTCCAGGAGATCTCCGGCATACCTGGGGATTGGAGATGGCATTCGAATCGCTGTCGGTCGGGCTCCCTCGCTTTGCTTTGCGTCGTCTTGGCTTGTATGGGCTTGCGCGCACGAAGAGTTTTGACGTCCTGCTTCCACATCCAGTCGCTAGTGTCTCAAGATGGCATGACATGCAGCAGGAGGACAAGTCCTGCACCGGCCAAGCATGGAGCTTGCCTTGGTGGCTTGAGCCTGTCGGCAGGCACGGAAAGAGCCTGAGAGATCCCTGTGGCACATCCAAGCCAATCGCCGACAGGGCCAGCCTGTGCGACCTGCTTCAACTCATGGCCGACGAGGCCGCCTGAAATTCGCCACTCAAGGTAAGGCAACAACTCACATACCACATTCTGTGTTCCAAGGGCATCTGCATCTCCCTGGCCATGGTTTTTGGTGGATGGCATGAGGTTAACACACCGCCGGACTTGACGAGGCTTGCGAGAGAAATCACGGCTCTCATGATGTCAAGAAGATTCAAAAGCTCACAAGTCTTGGGCATTTCATATCGTGCGCAGGGCGTGGAATGACACTGCGCTGTTCCTGTCGGAAGAGGACACCGTCACCCAAGTGAAGGTGCCTGTTGCCGCCACTTTATGCGTCTTGGAGCGGGCCGTGAGGGAGTCGAGTCTTGTTCTTTTCCATTGTCAGGCCATGGGCGCTTGCCTCCTGAGTGAGGCCAATGACCTGAAGCGGCCGCTGCCAATTGTCGCCAAGGCCTAGCATTGGGCACAGCCGCCACGAGCATAGTGCAGAGACGAGACAACCCGTTGTTTGACGAGGAGCTCAATGTCAACTTGGAAAGGCTTGAGTGTAGCTCATCAGAAAAGGTGCATGCACTGTAGTGAGGCGACAGGCGGGATGGGAACTTCAAGCAATATTTTCCGAGCCGAGGCTTGCTGAAAGGCAATCTAGAAGTGAGTGACGCACTGGATATCATGCGCAAGATGAGTGAGGTGGGATGCCACCAGTGTTTCCGCAATCCTGTGCTTTTCCATGAATTTCAGCAGCGCAGTGGAGCAGGTTTATGCCGTGCCGCTGAATGACTTGTGGTTGGATGCAGATGACACTTCGCTTTGGCTTGCTTGAGACATGGTGTCTAGGCATGTAGTCGATGCTGTGGGCCCAGGACACCGATGCTGGAGTTCGAGTCTTCACCATGGAAGCTTCGGAGTCGTCTGCTCGCATACTTGACAGAAAGGAGCCTGCTCGACACCGGCACGTTGAAATACGCGAGATCCATAGAGTGCTCTAGGACAGGACAGGCAGCAGAACGCCCTACTATGAGGTGGCCTGCAACTGCTGAGCGCGGCATTTCTTGAGCTGCCGGAAGTCTTGTTCATGTGCTCCTGCTCAGTATCGCGACGCTGCCATGAGCCGCTGCAGCCAGTTTCGGCCAGAGTGGATCAAGGCTGTGACATGCCCTGGCTGTCGCAGCGCATCAAGCAATCGCCCTGTGCTAGGTGCTTCGTGTGGTGCCTCGAAAGCATCGAGACAGAGTGTTAGACAGAGTGTTTATCCCATCACTGTTGAGCAATGACAGCCGAAGACGAGTATGCTCGGCACACATGAGGTTGCCTCTGGAGATCCGCTTGACCCGGATGTTCAAATGAACAATGGGCGGGCTGCCCTGTGCTGCAAGAGCTGAGATTTGGTACAAGACCTCACCGCAACAGTGTTCTCTGCTTCGAAGTCGAAGGCATTTGATGATGCAGACCACTCTCTTTATTGGCCCTGTGGACTTCTACTACACCGACAGTGCCCCGCCACGTCCGGTATCTGCGTGACAGGTGTGAGATCAAACCACCCTAGGTCCTTCGGTTTGAACACTTTCGAGACAGTGCGTGTGATGCAAGTGATTATCTTTTGAAGCTGATGTAAAGAAGTGCAGGGGCAATGCAGGCTTGGCAGACGAGAGTGCAGTGAGTGCAAGACGTGGTCACTCCGGACCGAACCTACTTCTGTGTACAAACCGGCCTAAGGGCATGGAAGGGTTCACCGCAAGGAGATGAACACTGGAGACAGAGTCTCGCCGGCACGCAGGGGTGAACTACGGAAGCCCCAGAGGATCGCAAGTTTTCAAGACCTGCGTGGGTGCAACGCTCAATCGAAGGCAATTATATTTCGCCGTTTGTGCCACACTCATTCACTGCCCGTGCGGGAAGTCCGGAAGCCATCATCATAGCAGCTTCTTGGCACAGAACGGTGACGGGTCCTTTGCTTGTGTCCCCGAAGTTCTTGCTTTAGAGTCTCGTCGACAGCTTGCGTCGCTGCCGCTGCCAGTTTTGCTCAAACGTCCTCCCTGGTGCCTTGTTGAAGCCCCCTCCCAGTGCCATGTCACGTCGGCCAGGCCGCAAGGGAGCACTGGGGCGCGGTGCACACCTGTGCAAGACTGTCCGTTTCCATCGCAGGTGCAGCCCTGTTCGTGCTCACATTGGCAGCCTGCGGGCTTTGGAGTGCCTTCGTCGGCCCAACGAAGCGCGCAGCGAGGGTGGACCGAGTGGCGTTGGAGGCAAGCCGAAAGTTCATCGTTGGTGGCTGCCTCAGAGGCAAAAGGCTGGCATTCTAGCATGGGCTGACCCAAGCTGCAGAGTGGGCCCTGGCTGCTAAGGTGGAAACTGGAAGGCCAACGGAAGTCCAGACAGTGTCAAGAAGCTTGTCAAAGATCTGAACGACGGAGACATCACGTCCAAGGACCAACGAAACTGAGCAAGTCCGAAGCCGCAAAGCGTTGCGGCACGGCACTGTGAGCAGCTGCGCAGGATGTGGAAGTCGTGTGTGCTCCGCCGTTTGTCTTCCTCTCGGAGGCTCAACACAAACCTTTGCAGCTGGAATACGCCCCACAACAAACAGAACGAATCCTGGAGATGAAGATCCTTGAAGCCACGACAGACCAACAGACTGGAATTGTCAGGTGCAGGGCAGCCTGCGCAAGGACTTTGCTGTGGCCGCACAGAACCTTTGGGACAAAGATCCAGGTGCATGGACAGGTGGGCAAATGATCTGCCCTTGCAGCTCCGTCTGAAGTGTTTCTCATGCACTGCATTGTGCTCGCCAGGAGAGATTCCGGCACAGATGCTCGCTGACATGGGCATCAAGTGGGTGGTTCTCGGCCACAGCGAGCGCAGGGAGAACTGCGGTGAAACAAGCCAGATCGCCTGCCACCCAGTCAACTCTCTGCAACAGCATTGCGCGGTTCACCTAGCAAGATCAGATCCAGGTAGCCGAGAAGACCAAGTTCGCAGTGGACAACGGCTTCAGCACTCTTACATGCATTGGCTCCTCAGCTTTTACATGAGGACTCACTGATAGCGGATGGCATGCGGATAGCATGCGGATAGCCTTGCATAGAGAACTGGGAGGGCCAAGTTCTCAGGTGAGAAGCTTGATGCCCGCGAGGCGATCCGCCCCCAACAGTTCGTTGTCTGGTAAATTACAGCCTTGTGGCACCGAGCGAAATTCAGTGCAGCATTCAGGGTGGAAAGACTTTCGAAGTGCTGGACGAGCAGCTGAAGCCTTTGGCAGATGTGCTCTCTGAGGAGAGTCTGCAACAACCCAAGTGATAAGTGTCGTCTGCAACGGCCATGCCTTTCCAGGAGGACTGGGAGAAGGTGGTGCTGGCATACGAGCCGGTCTGGGCAATTGGCACCGGAAAGGTGGCCACTCCCGAGCAGGCAGGGAGGGCTGCAACTCCCGGCCATCGCAACTGGAAGCATCCCTTACCTGCCAGGCCGAAGAGACCCATGCCTACATCCGAAAATGGCTGACGGACAACGTGTCCGAGAAGGCCTGCGCCGCAGATCAACGAGCCATGTTGCGGGTCCCAGTTTTCCTTGGAGGTCAGCGATTCGGTCCGCATTCAATATGGAGGCTCAGTGAACGACAAGAATGCCGCTGAGCTCGGAAGCTTGGCTGAAGGATGTGCCATGCTACGTGGTAACAGTAACATCGGCAAGCTTCCGCCATGTTCCGAGGAGAGCAGCCCAATATCGATGGCTTCCTTGTTGGTGGTGCTTCACTCAAGGGTGATTCTTTCACCACCATCATCAACTCTGTGTGAACCTGACGCTTGCGATGTAGAGTCCTGTGCATCAGACACGCATCGAATTCCTTGAGTGTTGGAGTGGTGCCTATACCCATGATGCGTGGTTTGGCCAGTTTGAAGGCCTCTTGCCACAAGGAATTCTGTCTCATGCACGATCGGACCTCCCTATGATTAGTTTTCATAGCTGTGGAGCTGTCACTGCTCAATTCTTCATTGCTGTTGAAAAACTGGAATGCGGTGGCAGTCTCTGCTGTAGCCAGCTCTCTGCCTGGATGGAAGTCTCATTACGTATCGTTGAGGCACTGCCAATGTTCGTCTCGCACCTTAGGTTACATACGGCGGCGCTGTGCGTCGGGCCTTCACCGAGCTTTCACGTGTGGGTGCAAAGCAGGTTGCCGCGCTGGCTGGTGACTCTCGCAGCTTGCAAGAAGACCGCGTAGTCTCGGAAGCCTTCTTCTCAACCGTATAGATGCTATAACGAACGCATGCTGCGACATGGCAGGACTGAACTTCAGCTTATGACGATTGTTGTTGCTGCTACTCGTAGTAGGAACGCATGTCCTTCACGTGACTTCACTATACGCAACTGCGTGTCCAAAGCCTACGGCCCTTGGGGACCCGAGCAATAGCAGAAGAAGTGTGACCAGCTTCTGCGATGTCATCTGAGGCAACCCAGAAGAAGCCCGCGAATGTGTCCTGAAGTTCCCCGGCATCAGAAGGGTTGAGGGAAGCAGGAAGTTGTTTGTGGTTCCACAAAGTTATCGAGGCTGACGAGGTGATCCGATGAATTGTGATGGTTCTGTGTCGATCTGATTTTGTATATGCTTTGTTCGTAGTGACTCGCTCACTGGAGGCGTTGCCTGGCCGCAGAATGCTTGAGCCCAGCTGAATTGGTCTCTGCATTGGCACCGGGCGTGGCCGAAGGCCCGTGATGCCCGTGCAGTCCGCAAACCGCCAAGCCGCTAACTGCCCTGTCGTTTTGCGTCTCACCGCGAGGCCGTGCTTGGGAGCTTCTCCGAGGAGCGGAGGCCGGGGTGGCTGAAATTGCACCTTGCAGAAGCCTTGTTCTGAATGGGTCAGGCCAGCAGCAACGAGATTCAGAGTCTCGCAGATGTTCTGAACGTGCGCGTGTCTGATTTGCTGGTCAGCCCTCTTGAAGACGAGGAGGAGGTGGGCGGCTCAACTGTCGCTTTGTGCCTTGTCTGATGGTTGTGGGCAGGTTGTTGTGACGTATGCAGAGAAGAGCCAGCAACATGCTCGTCGGATGAACGGCTATGTGCTCTTGCCTGGTGCCCGGACGAGGCCGGCATAGGCGAAGGCAGCCAAACAGCTAAGTCACGCTAAGCGTGACTTTGTTAGCGTGACTTCGTCTGGTTTGGGCGAAGGCACCAGCCGGACTTGAAGACCTTCGACCTGGAGGTGCTCGAGTCTGCAACCCCCGGCGAGAGTAGCTGAGATGCATGTTTAAGTTAAGGGCATTCGAAGCGGTTCGGTTCTGCCTCTTCGTGGCCCGAGGTCTCAGCTGTGGGCTGCACACTTTCGTCTACCACTTCGGCTCCGAAGCTGTCGAGCTGAGGCGATGTGAGCCGATCTTTCATACGAACTTTCAATAAGTTTGCTTTTCTTTGTGCTGCCATGCCGAGGTGGTCCACGAGACTGGGGGCTTCACGTGCTACAATCCTACGACCAGGAGATTCCTCCTACATTGCGCCCTTAGTGGAGCCGCCTGGCTTTGTTTCAGATATCCCGCCTTTTCGACGGAAAAGATGAGTTGGTCGACAGTGACGCTAAATCAACATGTTTTCCGAAGCCTCAGGCACAGCTTCTCTGTTCTTCCTGGGGCTGCGCAGGCCAGGAAATGGCTGTAAGTGTACGGGATGTTGTAGTGTCCAGTTTCCATGGTTCGAGGCAGGGGGAAGTAGGGCTTTTGTACAGGTGCGACCCACTCTTGCTTCTTGAGGGCCTTAAGTGCCGGCCCTACCCCACTGAAACCATGTAACGAGCATCGTGATGAACATAGCTAAGCCTGCCTTCATCATGAGCATCATCCGCCAAGCACGTGTGCCGTGTACACTTCCTGAGACCGGCCAAGATGTTCCAAATCGCCCCAAATGATGCCCGGACCCCCTGCCTTGGATTGGGAAGCTTGACGGGATGTTGAAAACCTGTCGGTGTAGCTTGTAACGCTTGGGGGCGAATTTCCAGGCCAGTGTTTTGCTAGAGACAGTCGGTGGCCCGAGCCTGCCTGAAGGGAGAACCAAAAACTACGGAGCCGAGCAAAGACTCTGGGCGTGAGATGGCGACAATAGAGAAGGCTTTTTTGAACCCACGTTAGGGAAGGAACTTTGGGACGGGAGGCAGCGCAGCCGCTGGGGAGAGGTTCAGGGGAGGTTCACGAGAAGGTGAGAGAAGCAAATAGAGCACGCACGCCCTCTTAGGTACAGCGCGTCTGCTTGCAAGAGCTTGGCTTTTGCTAAACAGTCTTTGTCAAAATGCTTTTCACTTGTTTCCCTGGCTGCTCGCTGCAAGCCCATGCACAGCACCAGACTTCCCAGGAGCGATTCCGAGTTCACGATATCCCCGGCTTGAACGAACCGAACTAACTTATTTGCAAAAGCATGCAGCCCGGCTGCTGAGCCACAGTCGATGAATGCTCTAGCCTGTCTTCCTCGATGCAGCTGACCCTTTCCTTCTTTCCAAGTTGCTTGCTTGTTCAACATGTGCGTATCCAGCCATCACTCAGAGCAAAGTTGTGCACATCCACAGCCAACAGCACCGTGGAAAGCGACGATCAGGAGCCGGGGATGAACGGTGCAGCCTGCGGAAAGGGGCGGCACCTCTTCCTTGTGCGCATCCCCGGGCAGCTGCTAAGAACCCAGACGTCTAAACAGTTGGTGTTGACAGATTCGGTCCCCAATTTGTCTTGTAGAGTCAGGTCAGGTGAGACGCTCGCCGAGTTTGCCACATTTTCCACCCATGGCCGTGAGCGTGTCGGAGCAGAAACGGCAGGGGCCCCTTTATGGCAGCGGCTGAGAAGGATCGAGCCCACACAAGCGGTTTTGCCGAGGTGCAGTGGTACAATTGACCATCCCAGCAGCCAGCTCAGCTCTCGCGGATCTCTGTCTCTTCGGGAGAGACTGCTCTGACAGGTTTGTTCTTTTCCTCTCTCAGACCAGCCAGGCAAAGCTCGGGGATTGGGAAGTTAGCCGAGGGATGCAGACGGTGCCGCACCGTTTGGCACCGCCGAGCTCCTACAGCACTTCCTCACGTAACATCGATGCTGCGGAAGGTGGCGTTACGCACGGCGAGATACCGTTTCTGTGTGCTTTTGTCCAGACCATTTTACTCCGCCATTCCAGGGCTGCATGTGGCGCAATGAGGGCCTCTGCCCGGCCGTCGCATTGCCACCAGTTGATGTTCGAGCCTTTGACAGCATCACGATGACGGCCCTGATCTTGCAAACGACTGTGGGCGAGGGCTCCCAAACCCAGCACATGATGTGCTGTCTGAGCTGTGATCTCGGATGTTTGGCCGCTGCCTCCTGAGAGTCAAAGAATGATGCCGCTGACGGCGGCAGCAGCAGCAGCAGCAGGAGGAGGAGGAGGCGGAGGAGGAGGGGGAGGAGGAGGAGGAGTAGGAGTAGGAGTAGGAGGAGTAGTAGTAGTGGTAGTAGTAGTAGTAGTAGTAGTAGTAGTAGTAGTAGATGTAGTAGTAGTAGGAGCAGCAGCAGCAGTAGGAGCAGCAGCAGCAGTAGCAGCAGCAGCAGCAGCAGCAGCAGCAGTAGCAGGAGTAGTAGTAGTCGTCGTCGTAGTCGTCGTCGTCGTCGTAGGAGTAGGAGTAGGAGTAGGAGTAGGAGCTGGAGC